>JADWQK010001185.1:0-28931 GCA_017933935.1 Sesamia nonagrioides | reverse complement strand
ATTTTGATTGACAGGGTGAAGTGTTAGTGGTATTTTGATTTTAATTGACAGGGGCAAGTGTTATTGGTATTTTGATTTTGATTAACAGGGCCAAGTGTTATTGGGATTTTGATTGAAAAGACCAAGTGTTATTGGTGTTTTGATTTTGATTGAAAAGAACAAGTGTTATTGGTATTTTGATTGACAGGGTGAAGTGTTAGTGGTATTTTGATTTTAATTGACAGGGGCAAGTGTTATTGGTATTTTGATTTCGATTGACAGGGCCAAGTGTTATTGGAATTTTGATGAACAGGGCCAAGTGTTGTTGGTATTTTGATTTTGATGGAAAGAGCAAAGTGTTATTGGTATTGTGATTTTGATTGGAATGGCCAAGTGTTATTGGTATTTTGATTTCGATTGACAGGGCCAAGTGTTATTGGTATTTTGATTGACAGGGCCAAGTGTTATTGGTATTTTGATTTTGATGGAAAGGGCCAAGTGTTATTGGTATTGTGATTTTGATTGGAATGGCCAAGTGTTATTGGTATTTAGATTGACAGGGCCAAGTGTTATTGGTATTTTGATTGACGGGGCCAAATGTTATTGGTAGGTATTTTGATTTTGATTGAAAGGCCATGTGTTATTGGTATTTTGATTTTTAATGACATGGTAGTGTTATTGGTATTTTGATTGAAAGGGCCAAGTGTCATTGGTATTTCATTGGTAATAACATGGAAATTTACAATACAAAACAAAACATTATTTGTGGATGGGTGGCATAATAAATTGAGAACCCTATGTCTCAGAAAGGACCTCAAGCCATCAGCTCTCGCTGTCTTCTGTACAGCTTTGACAGTTGTAACGTTTGGTCAGAAGTCGTGATTCAAGACTACCTGTCCTCAGGCGAAAAAATAAATACATGTAAAGCCGCTTTTCGGTTCAGTACCGCGCATTTGCGGACAAAATAAATGAAATACCCTGGTGATATTTCGTGACTTTTTTATGGACCCCCCCCCCCCCTCCCCCTTCGAGCCTCGCATGATTAATGGACGGCCCCGAAGCCTGTTATACTTTCATGAAGAGGTCTCATCTTACCAAGAAACTTGTTTGTAGAAGCCAGATAGGCCGTAATCCAAAGAATTAACAAATTTTACCTTAATGCAGAGGCATGTAGGAATAGAGCTGCCACAGTTAATCCCGCAAACCACCATACCGCCTCCAAGTAGAAGAATATAGGCTGTCCAAGCCCTACGCAGCTTTCCACAGGCGCTAGGCCTTCGCCCCTGTCCACCAGGTGGCATTTGCGGTGAGCTGTTGTGTTTAAATAGGGTTCAAAGTATCGGTATAGGGCTCCGATGATTACCTGTAATAGGTTTTAGAGGGGATGACAAAAACAAAAAAATAAGTTTATACTACAGAGTGGTGCTGACAATAAGTCAATAAATAATAATAATAATAATATAATAATAATATTTATTTATTTGCATAAACATGTGTGTACATACAGAAATTATTATTCGTATATGTAGGATGAAAAATATAAATTGGCTCTACATGTTTGCCATTTGACAAGGCATGCAAATATTAAAAATAATAAAAAATTACTTATTGAAATAATATTTACATTAAAATTGTTCAATCACATCACAAAAAAGAAAAAAAGCAAAGTCATTAATAATAATAATTTTAACAATTTTCTAAACAACTGAAATTGAACCATTACAAAAATATAAAAAAAAATATTATGAATTTTGGAAAATTGAAACATTATTTATATATTCTTTATTGTACACCAAACAAATATCGAACAAAAAAAAAATCAACACAAAAAAGAAACATACAATGGGCGGCCTTATCGCTAATGCGATCTCTTCCAGGCAACCAAAGAATGGACAGATTCTTCCAAACCACAAATGGGACTGTCGTTGGTGCAAATATTATTACTACAACATACTAAGATAGATACACAAATACATACATATACATAAATAAATACATAGGTACTGAGCAGAACAAGTTAACAAATAAATTAGCGAAACAGTGTTTGTTGGACGAAGATCATAACGACAAGTAGTGCTCCTTCACAAGTCTCTTGAATTCTTGCAACGACTGCGCACGTTTTATTTCAATTGGCAATGCATTCCACAAACGAGGGGCCTGAACAGTGAAGGATTTATCAAGGAACGTTGTGGAATGCGTAGGCATTTTGAGCTTTAAGTTTTCTGATGACCTTAAAGATTTCGTATGTGAGTTGCACAGAAATTGAAAGCGATTCTTGAGATAAAGAGGGGTGAAAGGAGAAAAAAGCACATTATACAGAAGGGAAAGAATATGAGCATTCCGACGAAGGCGAATTGGTAACCACTTGAGCTTCAAACGAAATTCGGATACATGGTCATATTTGCGCAGACCGAATATGAACCTTATACAAACATTTTGAAGTCGCTCAAGCTTATCTAGTTTACCTAGTAAACATTACTAGGTATATCAAAACTGATCAACGAATTTATATAATACAAAAACCTTAGTGTATAAATTGGTAAACCTTATCATCTAGAAAGTCAGTAAGAGAATAGTAAGCCTTTTTTATTAGAAACTAGCTGACCCGACAGACTTCGTCCTGTCAAAAAGATTTGTAATGTGGCAGTTTTTGTGCCTACGTATTTTAAAAAATTCTCCTGAACAGAACCGTCACCCTGGTGATAGTGCGTTGTGAATAAAAAATAATTAAATAAAACATATATAAGGATTTAAAAGTAAGTAATCGCTTTATTGTTAATCATGTGAATCATAATTATTATTATTATCATTGTAGTGCTTTGTGGTATACGATGTTTTTTGTTTGATTACCTGGCGCATAGATAAACAAATCTAATGGTTTTCCAACACGGGAACAGGCAACATACAATTGACCATGTGAGAAACATGGGTTTTCTAGATTAATACCACAAACACTTAATGATTGCCCCTGGGATTTGTTTATAGTCATAGCAAAAGCAAGCCGCACTGGAAACTGTAGTCGTTTAAACTCAAATGGCACATCAGTCGGAATCATTGGGATGCGCGGTATGAGAACATCTTCTCCTTTATACTTTCCTTTGAGTATAGTTGCTTCTATCACATTGTTTAGTAATTTTTTTATCGCTAACCTTGTACCGTTGCAAAGACGCGGTTGGTTGATATTTCGCAATATTATAACCACCGATCCAACCTTTAATTGAAGATTGTGAGGTGGCAATCCTGGCAAATCCAGCGAGTTTAAAAATTCCGGTGGATAGTTGACTACATCATCTTGATTAGTAGCCGAATCAACTGATTTATATATCCTCAATTCGCCTGTAATTTGTTCTTGAATTTTGAAATTTAATTCATTTACATCTATGTTTTTTGCAGCCAGTATAGCTCGTTCACTCAACCAATCATGGTTTCTGTAATTTTGAGAAACATCTGGAAACACCTTCTGAATAAGTTCATCTTTTGATCGAGTTAACTGACAAAAACTTTGAGGAATGTTAATGCAGCCAGTCAACATGTCTATAGGAAATTTGCCATTACCAATGTCAATGAGTTGTTTAGAGAATATGTTTCCAGATTGGTCATTTTGCAACTCGACACGCATATTCTTGCTTAAATGAAGTACTTTGACATGTTCCACAAATTGGAGGACTTTAGACATGCATTGAGTTCATCAGCTGGCGTTGATCGTGGAATCACTGGCAATGTTTGACGAAAATCTCCTGCTAATAAAATCATTGCACCACCAAATCGGTTATTATTGCTCCGTAGATCTTTTAAGGTTCTGTCTAAAGCCTCCAAAGATTTTTTATGTGCCATCGTGCATTCATCCCAAACAATCAATTTACATTGCTGCAAAACCTTTGCCATTGCAGAGTTCTTCGAAACGTTGCAGGTTGGAGTTTCATTGCTTTGCATATTTAATGGCAATTTTAGTGCTGAATGGGCTGTTCGACCACCTTCAAGCAAAGTTGCTGCGATTCCCGACGAAGCGAGTGCAAGTGCAATTTTATTTTGTGAGCGAATTGTTGCTAATATTAATGAAATCAAAAAAGTTTTTCCTGTACCACCAGGTGCATCTAAGAAGTAAATCCCTCCAGTTTCATCATTTGTTACTTTTATAAGAGTTTCAAATACATACTTCTGTTGTTCATTTAACAGTGGAAGATTTGTTTGAATTAATTCTTTCAAAGCGTTGAGATCATACAGTTTTTCTCGATGCAACTCTTGGTTAAAAGCGTCATGCATTGGACGATTGGGCGCGGTCAGGCCTAATTGAATTAATAGTTTGTTTGACATTATCAAGCACATGTCCTCAATTGAAATCAATGCTTCATTGTAAATTTCTTCACTGATTTGTATATTTGGATTTCCCATTCTATTCCGTATTTGATACAAAATATCATCACACATATAATCTTTGTACTTGATCCACAAATCAATTGGGTTTGATGGGAAGCATGTAGATATGATTATAGAAAACAATGTTCGTATTTGATGAGCGTGTGATGATATTACAGCATCATTGAGAGTTTGATCCCAATGAGCGTCATTTTCAAGCAATTGCAAACGTTGACAGGCTTCTCTGTAGGATCCACACAATTCACCATCAACAGTTCGTAACTGTTGGAATGATGTTGGGCCACGTAAATTGACTAATAGCAGTCGTAAATAAAAACATTCATCATTGCTTGGATGTACTGAATAAATCCGGCCAATCGCATCAGTGGAATATACATCTGTATATCCTGGAACTGGTTTTCCTTGTTTCCGTCGTATAAATCTCCTTGAGGATTGATTCCAGGTATAATATTTTGGCATTTCAGAATATAGCAATGTTTGTGCGAAATCATCGTTTTGGCATGTCTCAAAAAAACTGGTTAATGTAGTAGATGGTGGCTGAGCAGCTCTTTGTACTGCGTTCTGTGCTGTAAAATACACTCTTTGTCCATTTTCTAAATGCACAGCTAAGTGAACAACAGAAGGGTGTCTCTCATGAATAGGAAAAGAAAATATTCGCCAAACTGCTTCATTACTACTGACATAGCGGCCCATTTGGTATTGGGTAACTTCATCATTGGAATTCTCTGCACCAATTCCAATCACAGCCATATCACTCCCTTTGGTTACATATTTGCAAATGTATTTAATAGATTTCACTGAATGGCAAGATTCAACGTTGATGTGTGCTTTGAATGTCTTTGATAAAATGGGTGAATATGGAACAATCCAACGATTATCTATTTCAATATCTTGTTGATTTAATTTGACAATTGTTGATTTTCCATTGTCTACTGTCGATCTGCGACGATACAATGGATAACCGTCATTACCAGTAATTGTTTCCGATATTAATGTCCGTGGATATCGTTTTGAACATTTACCATCCATCATACACGGTGAATTTTGATTAAGAGTTCCACAGGGACCATGTATCATGTTTTTGATAACTACCTCATGCAATCCAGGATCTACTTGTACATTAGGATTTCAGCTGATATCACTGCATCAACTTCATTTGGCCTTATCTTTTCAACCAACCAAATCAAAATGTGTGCATGTGGCAATCCTCGTTTCTGCCACTCCACAGAATACATCCAGCAGCGTGTCTCACCAAACACATTATGTTTTACGATGAAATCCATTAAAGATTTCAACTTTTGTCTAAAGACTCTGGCTGTAATATCATGACGATCAATGGGTGATTGCCCAGGGAATAACTCCTGCTTGATTTCTATCCATTGCGGATTGCATGTAAATGTGATGAACAAATCTGCTGTACCATAATGACGAACATACGACATGGCATCTTGAGCATATTCGTGCATATGCCGAGGGCTTCCGATGTATGTTGCAGGAAGAATAGTCATCCGACCGACATTCTGTGCATTTCCATCAGTATTAATTGCATCTCGAAGGTGAATATACTCTTCAGATCGGAGTTTGGTTTGATTCAACCTGATGAATGTTAATCTCTCCGTTTCAATTTTAACATACATGTCAACAACATATTTGTGATATAATCGCCGACATTTCAATATGTGATTATCTTCATTTTCCCGAATCATTAGGCGGTATGAATAATAGTTCATTGAACTGACTTTTTTGTTGGTTTCAGAACCTGTAAATAGATTTTGTTTTAATAACATTCAAATATAAAATTAAAATACATAATATAATGACTGAGATATTATCGCCATAGCTAAACTAATATTTTAGTTACCTGTAATGGGATTTATCATTTTTATTGAGAAATCGTAGCCATCTTCACCTTGCCAAAATATAATGGGATATTGCAGTGCATCATATGAGCGGTGTGTTTCCTTTATACGTTGTAATTGATCATTCCGAACGATAGCAACTTCATCAATAGTTGGTGCATTAAAACGTCTTGTATGTTGACCTGCAGGTGTTTTATCAGCTCTGATTACAATTTTGTGATTATCGGATGGCATCAGATCCAGGGCAGTTTTAAACAATATAATCAATTGATTGTGTTGATGAAATAAAGTTTGTAATTGTTCTACAATAGACCTCTTTACTAAATTGTTATGTGCACAACGCAGATCAATTTCTTGTGGTGAATTGCCCATAAAATAAATTTGCAGGAATTTGTTGTCGCTATCTGACACTGGTAACAGTGAACCTGCTCTGTGATATATTTGCCCTTGTATCTGTAAATAAAAAAAAAAATATTATGGTGTGGTATAAATTAATGGATTGTCAGTGATCAAACTTAAATAATATTTGATCTTAAAAAGTATATATTTAGTTTTAACTAATATCTATCAAATATAAAATATAATAAAAGTGTCACTGAAACTGAATCACCATATAATATGATGACTAAGTGATATATAAGTGATTAAGAAATTGAAAATTAGTGACACATCTTAACTTTGGTGACAGAAAATTTTGTTCGCTAAAATAATTATGAGTAACTGCTATAATACATACCTTGAAAGTTGGCATAAAATTTTCCCGAACTACATTTGTTGCCCCAAATGAAGTCATTTGAAAGCAATTGTTATATTGTTGGATATGTGTCAAAAAGTGTATAGAATCTCTTCCTATTCCTGAAACCAATGAGTACAATGGTTCTGGTGGTGGATCCAATGGTATCAATTTCACTTTACCATTTGCGCAACACAATCCATTGGCTTCGTTTTTGTATTTTAATGCCTTACAGTGTGAGCAAACCGAGTTCATAGAACCAATAACAACACATTGGTAGTTACTGTAGTCAATTGACACATCGTAACTGAAAGCAGCTCGATTCAAACTTGCGCGATTATTAGTTGAATGTCGCGCTCGCGCTTCACGCGTTTGTGATATCCGAATTCTTTGACGTTCATTTCCGTCGTCACGTTCTTGTGCAGTACGATTAGAGCGGTAATTACTAGCCCCGCACGATGATATTGCGATCGGCGGCCATCTTGGTGACGTAGTCGAACTCGCACCGTCGGTATCGTTCGCATGTTCAGTCCGCGCTTACCCACATACGCACATCGAATATTTTTGTTAGCTTTTTGTTTTTGTTATCCTGTTTTATTGTTGATCTTGAGTTTTGTTGTTTAGTTTTGTTAGCTGTTACTCGTTAAAATGAGTAAGAAATTAATTCACAGTCGTGCTCGTGAAATTATAATTAAAGTGGACAATTATTTTGTTAAAGAAAAAGAGGACTGTAAGTTAGTTCTTGAAAGTATAAACAGTGCTTTAAAAAGTGCTTCGGACACTACTGAGGACATTTTAATACCGAAGCAACAGCTGATAGTTATTAAAAATATTTTGCAAAATTCTACCAAAGTCACGAAGCGTGTGGCATGTGCCACAGGCGTTGCAAAAAATACTGTGACAAAATTGCGACGAGAGCATGAGTCGGCAACAGCTAGTGGCAGCAAAATGAGAACTCCTACTAAAGGAAAAAGACAAAAGAAGGAATATTTCGACGGGTTTTCCTTAACAGCTTTAAGAAATATTATACATTCAATGTATACGGTGAGGAGAGAAATACCCACAATGCGCAAAATCTTGGCAGCTTCAAAAGTAGACCTTAATTATACCGGTAGTGAAACTACATTAAGAAAAATAATTAAATGTGATTTAGGCTACCAATTCAAACGATGCTACCAAAAAAGACTGGCTCTAATTGAAAGACCCCAAATTCAAGCGTGGAGGGCTAAATATTTACGACGTATGAAAGAAAATGACTCGCTTGGTAATAACAAAAGACCCGTTATTTATCTCGACGAAACGTGGATACACGCACACTACACCGTAAAAAAATGTTGGCAAACAGCAACCGATGTCGGAGTGAGATGGAACGACAGCCCCGGCCGCCGATGGATAATAGTTCACGCGGGAAGTGAAAGCGGTTTTGTTGACAATGCCCTTTTAATGTTTAAAGCAGACACCAAAACGGGGGATTACCATGATCAAATGAATGCTGAGAATTTCACCAAGTGGCTTACAGAAAAATTAGTACCCAACATACCACGCAACTCCATAATTGTGATGGACAACGCCCCTTATCACAGTAGGGAAGAGAATAGGCCACCAAGTATGAACAATAAAAAACAGTTGATGGTTGAGTGGCTACAAGCTCACAACATCGACTTTCCCAACGACAGTACAAAACCTGAACTGTATTTATTAATTAAACGGCACAGACCACCGAAAAATTATAAAATTGACAATTTTTTAGCTGCCAATGGCCATGAGGTCGTTAGATTACCACCCTACAACTGCGACCTCAACCCCATTGAGTACATCTGGAACCTGGTAAAGATGAGGGTGTCAGAAAAAAATGTGGAGCAGTTGGAAAGTCGCATTGAAGCTCTGACATTGGAGGCGTTGGCGTCAATAACTCCAGATGACTGGCGAAAGGAAGTCAATCATGTTAAACGGCTTGAAGAGGAATATTGGAAAAAAGATCGAATAACTGACGAGTTATTTATCATAAATACGGCAGACGACAGTGAATCGGAAACGACAGACACAGAAAGCAGTTCTGATTCGGAAGACTGTATGAGTGAAATTGAATAAATAGGGTAAGATTATATTGAATTATATATAAACATTTTTTTACATACTATCCTGGTGTTATTTGGTACTCTGGTTTAATTCCCGCTCACAAATTAACAGAAATGTAGTTAGCAAAAGTTAATATACTTACACATAAGAAAGATATACGAATAAGTATATTTTTCTTACGTCTACAAGAATTATTTCCTTGAAATTTTTAATAATGAAAGTTTATTTGTCAGAATATGGATGAGTAGGTATAAAGTGTGCATGTATAATAAAATTATAAAATACAAATAAATCCTTAACCCGAAAGTATGTTAAATGCAAAATTAATAAACTATAATTTTGCATTTAACATTCTTTTGCTAGCTGTCCTTTTGTGTGACAGATGACGTCACAAAGCTGTTATTGTGACAAGGTTCCGTCGCAATATCATCGTGCGGGGCTTATACTTATTAGATTATTCTCTATTCTTTGGTGTAGCAATGTAAGGTTGAAGGGCAAAATTGTTTTGTCCCTCAGCTATTTATCGAGTAATTAAATAAAATTACATTACAATCAAGTTGCAGTCTGAATATTCAATAGGATAAGTTGATAAATTTCAGTTTAGGTTATCAGATATTTGGGTTTGCTACAATGGCGGTGTTAGCGGCCGCTCAGCTGCTTGATGAGTTGATGGGCAGACATCGCAATACAAATCCAAATGAAAAAATCAAGAAACCGAACTGGGAGGATCCAGAGGTAATTATTCTTTAGTACTTTTTTAGATTAACGTTTCAGGTGATGTAGCAATGTAGATACTTAAATCGACCGATCGCATTTTGTCTGTCGGTAAAAAAAATTATGAGCACGCACGACAATTTGATATATTCCGTATTCTATTAGTAGTTTCACATTAATGAGGTTTTAGCAGATTTAATAGTTTAGCCCGTGAAAAGATATAATTTTTATTGTAATTTGAAGAGTTTTCAACACGAACATTGCGCTTGTATCTTCAGAAGAGTTAGGCAGAGCTGTAGTGCTCCCACATTTCGCCAAGCATGTTTGTTGTGAACCTTCTGGTAATCCTCTCATTGAAAACTATGAGCAATGGTTGCATTATAGGCTGATGATATGCTACTGGCACTTATACAGAATGCATGCTGCTACTATGACATTCATGATTGAAAAACACCATCAAAAAAATTAACAAGATGCCAAAAAAATGGTTGGTTGTATAAGCCCCGCACGATGATATTGCGATTGGCGGCCATCTTGGTGACGTAGTCGAACTCGCACCGTCGGTACCGTTCGCAAATTCAGTCCGCGCTTACCCACTTACACACATCGAATATTTTTGTTAGCTTTTTGTTTTTGTTATCCTGTTTTATTGTTGTTCTTGAGTTTTGTTGTTTAGTTTTGTTAACTGTTACTCGTTAAAATGAGTAAGAAATTAATTAATTTTATTAAATTAAGTCGTACTCGTGAAATTATAATTAAAGTGGACAATTATTTTGTTAAAGAGAAAGAGGACTGTAAGTTAGTTCTTGAAAGTATAAACCGTGCTTTATGAAGTGCTTCGGACATTTTAATACCGAAGCAACTGCTTACAGTTATTAAAAATATTTTGCAAAATTCTATCAAAGTCACGGAGTGTGTGGCATGTGCCACAGGCGTTGCAAAAAATACTGTGACGAAATTGAGATGAGAGCATGAGTCAGCAACAGCCAGTGGCAGCAAAATGAGAACTCCTACTAAAGGAAAAAGACAAAAGAAGAAATATTTCGACGGGTTTTCCATAACAGCTTTAAGAAATATTATAGATTCAATGTGTACGGTGAGGAGAGAAATACCCACAATGCGCAAAATCTTGGCGGCTTCAAAAGTAGACCTTAATTATACTGGTAGTGAAACTACATTAAGAAAAATAATTAAATGTGATTTAGGCTACTAATTTAAACGATGCTACCAAAAAAGACTGGCCCTAATTCAAAGACCCCAAATTCAAGCGTGGAGGGCTAAATATTTACGACGTATGAAAGAAAATGACTCGCTTGGTAATAACAAAAGACCCGTTATTTATCTCGACGAAACGTGGATACATGCACACTACACGGTAGAAAAATGTTGGCAAACAACAACCGATGGAGTGAGACGGAACGACAGTCCCGGCCGCCGATGGATAATAGTTCACGCGGGAAGTTAAAGCGATTTTGTTGACAATGCCCTTTTAATGTTTAAAGCAGACACCAAAACGGGGGATTACTATGATCAAATGAATGCTGAGAATTTCACCAAGAGGCTTACAGAAAAAATAGTACCCAACATACCATGCAACTCTAAAATTGTGATGGACAACGCCCCTTATCACAGTAGGGATGAGAATAGGCCACCAAGTATGAACAATAAAAAACAGTTGATTGTTGAGACTTTCCCAACGACACTACAAAACCTGAACTGTATTTATTAATTAAACGGCACAGACCGCCGAAAAATTATAAAATTGACAATTTAATAGCTGGCAATGGCCATGAAGTCGTTAGATTACCACCTTACAACTGCGACCTCAACCCCATTGAGTATATCTGGAACCTGGTAAAGATAAGGGTGTCAGAAAAGAATGTGGAGCAGTTGGAAAGTCGCATTGAAGCTCTGACGTTGGAATCGTTGGCGTCAATAACTCCAGATGACTGGCGAAAGGAAGTCAATCATGTTAAACGGCTTGAAGAGGAATAAATATTGGAATAAAGATCGAATAACTGACGAGTTATTTGTCATAAATACGGCGACGATAGTGAATCGGAAACGACAGACACAGAAAGCAGTTATGATTCGGAAGACTATATACATTTTTTTACATATTATCCTGGTTTTATTTATAAGCTGATAGATGTAGGTAGTAATTAAAACATGACTACTACACAGTGGACTCTGGTTCAATTCCCGCTCGCAAATTAACAGAAATGTAGTTAGAAAAAAATAGTATACATGTAAGAAAGATATACGAATAAGTATATTTTTCTTACGTCTACAAAAATTATTTCCTTGAAATTCTTAATAATGAAAGTTTATTTGTCAGAATATGGGTGAGTAGGTATACCTACGAAAGAATGTTAAATGCAAAATTAATATTAATTTTATTATACATACACTCTTTATAAAGAGTGTAATAAAATTATAAAATACAAATAAACCCTTAACCCTAATATTAATTTATACATACACTCTTTATAAAGAGTGTAATAAAATTATAAAATACAAATAAACCCTTAACCCTAATATTAATTTTGCATTTAACATTCTTTTGCTAGCTGTCCTTTTGTGTGACAGATGACGTCACAACGCTGTTATTGTGACAAGGTTCCATCGCAATATCATCGTGCGGGGCTTATACGATTAGAGCGGTAATTAGCTTGGTTTGTAGCATTTCTGGTTCTTCTACCTAAATTGCTTCATCTTATAGGAGGCATATCAAATATAAATTATTTTTTCACTAATCACGAACTAAACAAACACTAACTAACTAAACACTCTGCACAAAACACGATATACGAATTTGTTTCGTGTATCACGTGTATCAGTTGACAAAAGCAAACTCAGTAGATTATGTAACAGACAACTTTTTTTTTTTAAATTTGATATGACTTGAAGTCAAATCCTTTTAAGCCGTACGAATTGTTTTATTTATTTAAAATTTGGATATTAAAAATAATAAAACACTGTTGGTAACGCGATTTTTGTTTGACTGATGTAATGACGTGGAAACTGATGCATTTTATCTCGCGTGCCGAAACTAATACAAAAGAAACGCGAGTTTCGGAACGCGACATTAAACTCCTCCAACTATATAATCTGTGCTCCAACGCACACACGCACATTGTTTTGATAGATATGATCTTTGACGTTAGGAACACACCTACATTGCTTAGACAACAGTGAGTGCTTGTAATTTAATATGAACTTTATACCATAGCCATAAAGCTCAAATTGACTACGTTTTAGTTACAAATCATTTGTATGGGAAAAAGAAAAGGGCTATTTTTAGGGTTTTTCCAGCAATAATTCTAATTTTTCTCGCCGTAAAAACCATCCTTGAACTTCAACGAACATTTAAAAAAAAGATTTGGCCAAATTGGTCCAGGCGTTGTTGAGTTATGCGCTTACCAACACATTTTGCGATTCATTTTTATATTATAGAAGAAGAAATTCCATGAGTTTATTTTTAAATATTTTCTGGTCAATTACGTCTTTTAAATTATTAGGCAGTTTATTGAACAATTTTGGTGCCATACCAAGAAAGCTTTTTGAATACAATGTAGTTTTGTGTGGCTGAAGGACAAGTGTGTTTGGATGGCGCTTAGAACGAAGTGTTTTATAGAGATGGATATTTTTTTTAACAAACATTATTGTTTCGAAAATATACAGGCATGGTAAGGTCAATATTTTTAATTTTGTAAAGTAAGGCTGGCAGCTATCCGTGACCTTGATTTGACAAATAGCTCGTAGGCATTTTTTTTGCGTCTTAAATATTAGTTCTCTGTCTGTGCAGTTTCCCCAGAAGATAACGCCATAACGTAGTGTAGAGGTCACGTACGCATGGTATGCAGTCAATACCGCTTTCTGTGACACAATTTTTGCTAAATTGTGTAGTGCGTATTGGTACTTATTTAATTTGTTTATTATATGATCAGTGTGGTTACTCCATCTCATATTTGTATCAAGCCACAATCCTAAAAATTTGGTGCTGTTTGTTTTAGTTATAGCTATATTGTCGTAATGTATAGCTAGATTAACAGGGTCGTTAACATTTTGTTGTTTAAAAGACATAATGTGGGTTTTCTCCAAATTAATTTTGAGGTTATTATTATTTAAATATTCTATTATTTGGCTAAGACTTCGGTTAATTTCAGTTTCAAGTGACAGTAAATTTTGTCCAGTAAATATAATTGTACTATCATCAGCATATAGTGTGATAGGATGCTGAACGGCTCGGGGCATGTCATTAATATAAACGAGAAATAGAAGAGGACCAAGAATTAAATTAAATTAAATTAAACATCGTGTACCTCAACACCTTCTCAGTCTACACATTAAAAATCAAATAAATATGTCTATTAGTTTAGTCACAGGAAATTATATGTATATGTTGATAAGGAAGCGCTTACAGGCGCATCCTGCGGTAGCAAACTTTAATAATAATGGCACGAAAAAAGCAAGTCGATACAGGATCGCGCTGTCACCGATCAGAGGTTGGTGAACCAATATTTTTAAAGGATGTTCTATTCCGTTTGCAATTTTATGCGATTTAGTTTGTTTGAATTTTTTTTTATTTTTTATTTTTTGATGCAAGGTTTTTTCTATAGTTTAGGATTATTCCTATGAACCAGTATTATTCGTGTTTTCATTTATTGTCGTATTGTCAGCACCACTCTGTATACAACGTTAGTTTTTGTTTGTGCGAAACCTAAATACAGTTATATAGAATAAGCAACTGAATCGATTGCAATCATTTTTACACCATGTTATACAGTATGTTAAATAACAAAGGCGTTCCCTTAAACTCGTTAATATACAGTATGTTAACTAACAGAGGGCGTTCCCGTTAACCCGAAATAGTATAGCATACATACATGCTAAAAAAAATATTTCCATTCGAAAACAAAATGTTTTAAAAATTTTTTCCAATAAGAAAATATTCAATAAAAATTTTAAATTGACATGTAAAAGAAACACACTGTACACGCGAACATGAAAGACGGCAACGTCGCAATTTATTTATACATGACGACTACTATTTTGATTTAAAACAGGAGGTTTCAAATTTATTTCCAATTAGAATTTTTTTTTATTCGGATTTTTTTATGCTTATTTTTCTATGCTGATATTTTTATTTTAATCTATTAATGATATATATTAATCAGAGTAGAATCTAGATCTTGCCTCAACCTTTATTTTTAATATACCTAAATGAGGTCTATGTAGTTCGTCTAAAATTTTGTTCCGCAATGTCTTGGGTATTATTAATTTGTGTCCCCTAACCAGGCAACCAGCTTCCCTAGCTAGTTCATACCGACATTTATAAAAAGGCATTATGTTATTGTCACCTAATGCTATTTTAGGCCAACCATGTTGTACATATTGTAAAACTTGCTGTAAAATGCTGTCTTTGCTAGTCTCTAATCGAATTTCATCTAACAAAATAGGTAAATGCCCATCTGCAACAAAATTAATGAACGTCGCCTTGTCAACGTGTTCTAAGTTATTATTGTAAACAAATGAGTCATCTGAACCGACTACTACTTGACTTTTTTTCAAGAATGGTCCATTGTTACTGCTATCAGTAATAGCCCGACTAAAATAGTCTGCACAATTGTTAGCGCCGGGAATGTATTGTATTTCATAATTATAGCTAGTTAGAAACAAAGCGTATCGCTGTAACCGATTAGCGGACACTTCAGGTATGCCTTTGTCAGGATGAAATATGTACATCAGCGGTTTGTGATCGGTGCGCAATACAAACGGATTTGTAATTCCGTATAAATATTGGTGAAATCTACGAACACCAAAAACTATTGCTGTTGCCTCCCTTTGGATTTGGCTATAATTTCTTTCAGCACTGCTGAGTGACCGCGACCCATAAGCGATGGGACGTTCCACTCCATTTGGTTCTATTTGAGCTAAAACTGCACCTAACCCTGTTGGAGATGCATCCACTGTCAAAATCAACTTGTAACTCGGGTCAAAATGTGCTAGTGTTCGAGCTGAAGATAGTTCCTTCTTAATTTGATTGAAAGCAGCCTTATGGATGTCTGACCATGACCAGTCAACATTTTTTTTTTAGTAAATCGTTTAAAGGACTTAATATAGACGACGCATTCGGAATGAACATTCTGTAATAATTAACAAACCCTAAAAATGATTTTAATTCTTGTACATTATTTGGGGCTTTGGTGTTAGTCATTGCTGTTACTTTGTCTGGTGATGTGTGAATCCCTTTTTTATCAATGACAAATCCTAAATAGGTCACTGAATCTTGGAACAACTTACATTTGTCTTTATTAAGGACCAAGCCAGCTCCTTGTAAACGGTGGAAAACTTGATGTAACCGTTCAGTATGTACAGTTTTTGTATTCCCCGTTATTAAGACGTCATCCAAAAGACAAAGTACCCCTTCAATACCATTCAGCAAATTTTCCATGGTTTTTTGGAAAATAGCTGGAGCATTGGCTAACCCAAAAACCAAACGCGTAAACTTAAATAGCCCCTTGTGAGTATTTATTGTGGTGTAAATTTGCGAGTCTTCATCTAACATGAGTTGAAAATAAGCACTACTCAAATCTAACTGTGAGAATTGTATGCCCCCATGTAATTTTGAAAACAATTCTTCCGTTCTTGGTAATGGATACTTATCAATGAGTAAACATTTATTTAATGAAACAGAAAAATCAGCACACAAACGAATCTCACCGTCTCTTTTTAGTACTGGAACTATTGGGCTCGCAAATTCTGAATGTTCGACAGGAATTAATACACCGGTTTCAACCAGTCTATCCAATTCGTTCTCCACCTTACGCTTTAATGAAAAAGGTACTGTTCTAGCACGAAAAAAAGTTGGTTTACTGCCCGGTTTTAAGCTAAGTTTTATTTTGTGTTTATTAAATTTACCTAAGGTTTTAGAAAACAATGCTGGATATTTGTTTTGATAGTAGTCAAGTTCCGTCAACTCAACACAATGATTGACCTTAGATAATTGTAAGCTATATAACGATAAAAAATTTCTGCCCAACAGTGCTGGTCCGGCCCCTTTTATGACATATATTTCTATATTTTTTTGTACACCCTCATACGAAATCGGAACCTTCATAACTCCTACTACGTCTAATTTTTCACCCGAGTATGCCTTTAATACCGATTTAGGCTGATTTAATAATACCTTACTAAAATATTTCTGGTATGTATCAAATGGAATGGCAGTAGCACAAGACCCACTGTCTACTTCGAAAGAAATCAAATGGCCAAATACGTCGACAGACAGCATCATAGGCTCGCCGCGGTAACTACGTATATTATTACAAACTAGAATATTACCATCGTCATCACTTTCGCCATTCGAGGCTTGTAAGCAATTAACTTGTCCACTTTTTTGTTTACACATTTTTTTTAAATGACCTTTCACTCCACATTTTTTACATTTATACGAAGCAAACCGACACTTGTCCGCTGTATGATTGTTATAGCCGCACACACTACACTTTACCGACGATGTTGCAGGTCTTGCCGCTATCTTGAACACATCCGTGCTGGTTGCGGTCGGTGCTGCTGCCGTAGATGACTGTCGCGCTGCACGTTTTGCACTATTGATAGCCACTGCAATTTCCAACGCCTTGGGCAGTGTAATGGAAGCTTTTTCGTCCATGAACAATTTGTCCCGTTCCGGACCCGACAGCATCCCGATGATAAACCGATCCCGCAACATTTCGTCCATTGCTGTTCCGAATTTGCAGTCCACTGCCAGACGCCGTACCCGGGCCGCCCACTGCGTCAAATCTTCGCCAACGTCTTGCACCGCCGTATGAAAGACATATCTTTCAGCTAAAACTGACTTCTTTGGCACGAAGTGCTTATCTAGCTCTGTAGTTAGCTCTTTATAGGATATCTCCTCAACTGTCTTGGGCGCAATTACCTCACGTACCAATTTATACGCATCGTTGTTGAGTGCACTTAGAAGTACCGCCTTCCGCTGGTCATCTTCTTTTCCTTCTGATTTAATTAACAACGTATTCGCTGTTAACCACTGAGAAAGCCTTTCTTTAAAGATGCTCCAATCCTGGCCGAGCTCAAAAATAGGAACTGATCCTATAAAATGCGCCATGATATATGTTTTGTTGTACTTGAGTGGGTAACCGTAACTCGTCGCCACTGTTAAATAAGACTCGACCGTCGGGTAGAAACTTCTTTATTACACTGGCTCAACAAAGCGTACGCGCATGACACGCAGGTCACACATCTATATCTATAGCTACTGCTAACTAACCTAACACGAGTTTAAGGGAACGCCCTCTGTTATTTAACATACTGTATATCATTAATAGATTAAAATAAAAATTTCAGCATAGAAAAATAAGCATAATATAATAATCCGAATAAAAAGAAATTATAATTGAAAATAAATTTGAAACCTCCTGTTTTAAATCAAAATAGTAGCGCGGAATAGTATCTACCTAACGTTGCATTGCCCAACACACATCAACCAACACACATCAATCAATTAGATCTTAGATCGCCGCCGCATACGCGGCTCGTCATTCATAAATAAATTGCGACGTTGCCGTCTTTCATGTTCGCGTGTACAGTGTGTTTCTTTTACATGTCAATTTAAAATTTTTATTGAATATTTTCTTATTGGAAAAATTTTTAAAACATTTTGTTTTCGAATGGAAATATTTTTTTTAGCATGTATGTATGCTATACTATTTCGGGTTAACGGGAACGCCCTCTGTTAGTTAACATCAGATCATAGTACTTGCGCGCGGCCATCAGCTGACGCCAGAGGCCAATGCTCGCACTCGCCTGCTTGAGCTGAGCTTTGACCATATTTTTGTTGGGACAACCAAGTAGAATGGCAAGCTCATAACCACAGTAGAAACAGAACAGTAGATTATCTAAGGCCGCCCGCATAGTTATTTGCCTACTCTTGCGTTGAACCACTGCCACTGCCCCTATATTATTCCAAACTATATTATGCCAGCGTGTGCGTGAAATCGCGTACCGACACGGAGCACGGCGCGTACGCATACATGCAAACCGAGAGCGGCTCGTTTCTATGAAGATGTTTTACTGTCTGTCTACTGTGTCATAACTTTGTGGTTTTTCGTTATATCTGTTTGAAATGTTACATAGATTGTTTACTTAAAAATAGTGCACACGTGTTTCGGGTTTCGCATAAATATAAAATAATGTTGTATATGTTTATAAATTATGTTAAACGTAAAACTTGTTGACAGTTGTTACATACAATATGTAAAGAAAACCCTGTCCAACCCGTGAAGGTATTGTTAGGTATCGATAACTGATTCTACTAATGCCCACAAAGACAGGCTAAACTTTAAAAAAATCTCCCTAAAAAAATAAATATTATTTCGCAAAAAAAAGGTAACTTAATACATGTGCGGTAAGCAACCCCATGCCGCGGGCGGCGGGGGGCAGGGCACGCGGCACCTGTGACATGGTCGCGTCGCTATTCGCTTATAATAATACCGGTGTTGTCACTTTTTTTAAAATTACCAAAGTTCGGGGAAATTGGACTGAATTCCCCGGAAAAAAGGATCATTTCAAAATTCATTAGTATTGTTACTATGATGATTACGTAAAATTTTATATTATATTTGGTCAAGTGTTTACCTAACCTTTATTATCCTTATGGGTCGGACAGGGTTTTCTTTACATATTGTAGAGGTCCACTGCTGGACAAAGGCCTCCCCCAAGATTTTCCATGAAGACCGGTCTTGTGCTGGCCGTATCCATCGGCTTCCCGCGGCCTTCGTCATCGGTCCACCTTGTTGGGAGCCTCCCTACGCTACGTCTCCCGGTACGTAGCCACCATTCCAGAACCTTGCTGCCGCATCGCCCATCGGTTCTGCGAGCAATGTGACCCGCCCATTGCCACTTAATTTTAGCGACTCGAAGAGCTATGTCAGTGACTATGGTTCTGCTGCGGATCTCCTCATTTCTGTTTCGACCGCGCAGAGAAACTCCGAGCATAGCTCTTTCCATCGCCCTTTGTATGACTTTATCTTAAATCTCACTACACAACCAATTATAGGCAAACACTACAAGCTACGTGCTCTTTGTAATTTAACCTATTATGTCATTTAATATAATTATACTAATATTCTGACTAGACTGGATTCAGAATAGAAATTAGTACCGTAAATTGGGGCTATTTGGAAATCACGGGGTTATTTGGAACTGGCGAAATAAAAGTTTTGATCAATTATATTTTTTTATCTATTGGTAGTAGAAAGTATATCAAAGCACCTAGCAAGACATAGCTACCTAGCAAGACGTACACATGTGATTATTTGATATTAATTTCAACTTGATAACCCAATGTGTTCCTGAGAAAAAGGGTTTTGACTGACATATGGAAAAAAAGTGATTATAAATTTATAATTTTTTCTATTAAGATACCAAACATATGTACATTCGGATACCAAAAAAAAAAAATAAGGGAAACCGTGTGTCTCATCCATGGATAATGCTAAGAGCCCTTTTTTCGTTGGTAGTGGTGAAGGGCTTCACACGTGCTTTTGTCAGTGCTACGAATATTTTCGATTATAGATAGTGATTCTTTTGTTGTGAAACTCGATCGAAAGTGTTCATTGTGCGAACACAATGAACACTTTCGATCGAGTTTTACACAAATGTATTAGGTGTAAGGTTTGGTTTTTAGTTGATGTAATCGTCTTTTTGTATTGTTTTATTTTTTATTTTGGTTAGCGTAATGCAAAATGGCCTCCAAAAAGCCCCCCGGTCCCCGGTCACTCGGGTATTGTTGGCAATGAGTGCGCTGATTCGTTAGCAAAGTATGCCACATCGAATCCGGTTGACCAAAAGCACTACGTAGCGCATAATTACGATTTGCGGAATGGTGCCAGACCCAAGTTATTTAACTCGTGGACTGAAACATGGAAGACGACTTCTAAAACCAAGGGCATCTACTATGCTGCCATACAGCCTGAGGTTCAGCGTAGGCCTTGGTTTTCTAAATGTCCTAAATTGTCGAAGAGAACTGTTTCCTCACTGTGTAGACTTAGACTCGGACACTGTTGTAGCCCAGTGTTCCTGAAAAAGATCCACATCCGGGATAACTCCCGGTGCGAGTGCGGTCTTGAGGATGGCACTTTAGACCATATTTTCTTTTCTTGCTCCCGAAATAATAAATCTTTTGACCTCTATTCAAATATTCCTAAAATTAACATCCCTCTCCCAACCAATTTTCATACCCTACTTTCCCACTTCTCCCCTAAAATAATAAACCTTTTGGCCAGATTCCTAAATGAGAACGATTTAAAATTTTAATTGGTGCGTAGTTTGTGTGTAAATAGTCTGTATATAGTATAAGCTAGTGTAATTATTGGCTAATGTGTCCCTGTAAATTAGATTACTTGTTTTACTAACCCATGTGTTTGTCCTTGCAGCTATACTAACACCTACCACGAATGGAAAAGTTCGACGACCTGCCTCTGTTTGCTGCCGTCACCACGTTAGCTTCACTTTTCTTGAACTGACCGACATTGATTCAAAAGTACCAAGTGATGGTTAATTTGAAATAAACGATTTTGATTTGATTTGATTTGACGTGAGTGACGTGACACTGGCAGAATAGTCGAAACCGGCTCAGTTACCAAAAAGGAAAAGAAAAAAAAATGCTAAGAGCCTACACTTGATAAATCTCCAGCGCTGCCATTGGGTGAAGACATACATAATATTACATTTCATCTTTAAAGAAACTGAAAAACTCACCTCCGGATGAATATTAAACCGATTAAAGGCATTCACATCCTTCGGATATTCCACCAGCTTATCATACATTAACTTGGAAATGCCAGCTACAAATGGCTTTTCTTCCACCACAGTTTTAAAGTAGGAGTAGTAGAAACCCATCTCTGTGCGGAGAGACATCTCTCTCTCTAACTCCGAGAGATAGGAGAAGTTGCGGTCATTCTCAAAGAGGGTAGACACGTACCGGTAATGGGCGTAACCTAGAGCTAGAGCTGGAACAAATAATATTTTTTTTAAATAATGGAATATTCAAATTCAAATCTCTCTTGCATCATATACATCTGTGTTTCATAGATAGTATTACAAGGTATAAGATCAGTATGGACTCTGTCAGACAAAGTAAAATAAGGAGGGAGGAGGAGCGTTAAATATAATATATACTAATAGATAAAGCTGAAGAGTTTGTTTGTTTGTTTGAACGCGCTAATGTCAGGAACTACTGGTACAATTTGAAAAAATATTTTTGTGTTGGATAGCCCATTAATCCAGGAAAGATTTAGGCTATATAACATCACGCTGCGACCAATAGGAGCGGAGCATAACTAACTCCCCGCGAACGAAGTCGCTGGCGGCCGCTAGTGGTAGATATTCAACATGAAAATAGACATTTCCATTTCAGTTTCAGTAGAAGTATAAGATAGAATCGGTCTTACGATGAACATGGACAAGTCGCATGAAAGAAATCGGCTTGGCTTATAAAATATAAATAAATATCCAACTTGGCTGGGCTGCTTTTGGGAAGCTATGTAGAATCTTCCCGTCCGAAGTACCGCAGTGTCAGACAAAAGTCTTCAACCAGTGTGTGTTGCCAGTGATGACTTATGGCACTGAGAAATGGTCGCTAACAATGGGCCTTATAAGAAAGCTCTAGGTCACTCAAAGGGCAATGAGAGGGCTATGCTTGGAGTTTCACTGTGTGATTAAATCAGAAATGAGGAGGTGCTGTAAACAAGTCTTAACTGGTGGTTTGACATTGACATTCTTTCATAAAAACTTGGCAAGAACATAGAGAAAGTAGAGGAATTTTTAAAAGATTAGACTAAAATCATACTGAATGTTCTTAAAATTATCTGAATTGTGCCCTACTATTGGATTCTACTGTAACAGTTTCATACTACATTAGTAGTTTAAACCATAGAGAGGGGAATTGTGAAATGTTAATGTTGGTCGTTTGTCTGTATTTCTTTTTTTCAGGGACTTAGAAATTATACCCAGGTCAGCAGTAGTGCTGACCATGGTGTCCTAGGTGTATTCGTTTGCCACCACTAGACTTACGAAGAAGTCTGAAGTTAGTTATTGATAATATTCATAATATAATGAAATAATGGAGTATATCAATGAATATCATTAAAAATATAACTACAAAGAAAATTATTTCATTCCGTGAAAGGTTAACAAGCGCAGCCAATTCATTTGGTAGCTTTATAATGATTCTTTTTACAGCATTCAAGTATTAAAACACGATTTTGAATTTTTACAAAATGCTTTTTTTAATGCCTTTTAAGATGTTTGTTTACGTCTCAAGGATCAAATTTGCATAGTCAACGAGTTTAATGGGTCCATAGCATTATAATATTCCACTTATTTAGCATAAAGTGTAGGAAAAACAGGAAAAATGCTAAAAACTTACCAATTGCAGCAATAAGACAGAATCTGCCAATTTTTCTCATAGGGAACTTGCGCTCATTCACGATATTCGTGTCTACTTTATTTTCTTCCATTGCTCTTTTATAATTTCTACATTTCCATTCGAAAATAATATTTTTCAAATGGAATTTTGCAACTCAAAATCGGCTGTTGACTTTATCAGACACTGATTGACATTGTCATTTTTTTTTTTGGTTCGTTTCTTTCCGTTCGGGCGAATGGAAAAGGCAAAGGCATAGTACGCCATACAGCCAAGTCTTCAGTAATTTTTTCATTGAATATCTATACTAACTTACCCTTTTTTTTTTTTTTTTTTTTTTGACGCTGTGGTAATGCGTTTACGCACCATACCCCGAAGGGCGTGTGTGGGACTCGCCCAGCCGAAGCCGGGAATACCCACTAAACCCACAGCGGCACAACGACATCGCCTGAGTGGCGGGGTCATGGGAAAATGGCACAGCCTAACTACCAATCCCCCGCCGGCGATTCCCGCCTAGGGCGGGCCCACAGTGGTCCCTCCACTCCACAGGGAGGGGCCGGGCTGGGTACGTCTTTTTGTGCGAGAAGACGCAGCAGCCAAGGGTTTTTTAGCGAGGTGTCCTTCCTCTTAGCCCCACTCGTTTGCCCGGAGGCAAACGGGGCCCCCAGCTCCTCTCAATGAGGAGACCGGGTTGCCCGACGGTGACCCGGAGTTCGGGTCACGTCAGCCACCTGGAGTGGTGGCCGACCCGCCGCACGTGTGACCGCCGAAGCGGTCCCCACTTCTGGTTTTGGTCCGCGCCGGTAAACCGGTAACCCCCATATCTGGGGGCCGTTCCCCTATCCGCCACCTGGGGACGCGTCCGATGGCAGGCCAGAAACTGCACACGGAATACTAACTTACCCTAACTTATCCTAATTTATCCTAACATAACTTAACCTAAACTAACTCCTTTCGTTTTACGCGTTTGGACGATAAGGAGCGGTTTAGCGTAAAGACATGATGAGGCCACTATGCTACAATATTTCACTGTTCTTTTTGAATTATTCACTGAATGCACTTTTTACTACATAAATCACGCGTTTTTATTTAGTAAACGACACTATAAATAATTTTAAAAGTCCAATGAAAAATGAGCGTGACACTCATCTTGACATTCCCGCCAAACTCTTGACATTGTCATTTTTTGACAGCGCTAATTGGCCATAGTGATGTGTGATAGTTACTAATTTCATTATCGGTATTCAGAATGGGTCATTGGATTCGAGTGCCCTTGGCGCGTTTAATGAAATATCCAAACGGCTGGTTGATACTATTATGAGATGATTAATCTCGATTTAAACAATATCAGATAGAAGAAAACGCGATCTCATGTTCAATATATTTTATATTTTCTGACAAGACAAGATAACAGTTTTGTTTCTATGGTGACACACATTGCACTACAAAAAGTATATGTACATAAACTTTAACAATGTAGTCCCATAATATCCACTAGCTTACGAAGCCTAGCTCTGGGCAACGGCTTAGTTAGAAGATCTGCTAATTGAAGCTCGCTTGTTACCTTCTTTATTAGCAGCTCTCCATTAGTCACAAGCTCTCTTACGAAGAAGTGACGTGTACGGATGTGTTTGGTGCGTCGGTGAAACTCTGGATTCTCAGCTAATTTTATTGCTGCTTCGTTATCCACTTGCAACATAGGAAGACTTTTCAGTTGTACAAGACTTCCTAAGAGCCGAGTCAACCATACGCATTCTCTCGCAGCTTCACTTGCAGCGATAACTTCAGCTTCCGTCGTCGAAATAGCGACACTTTGCTGTCTCTGACTCATCCAGGAGATTGGTCCTCCGGCATATAGGCAAAGTACTCCAGAAGTCGATCTTCCAGTTTCCATATCGCCTGCATGGTCAGCATCACTGTATGATTCTATAATTCCAATTTTATAGTTCCTTTTATACATAATGCCGAGATCAATTGTGTACTGAAGGTATCTCATGATACGTTTAACTCTGACACAATCCGCTTGAGTCGGTTTCTCCAGTCTCCTTGACACTACACTTACTGCATATGCAATATCAGGTCTTGTTCCGACCATTAAATATGCAAGTGCTCCAACTATTTGTCTATAGTTTTTCAGAACGTACTCATCGTTCTCGTTTTTAGAGACTATGTCCTCCTTGGTAATTGGCGTAGTCACAGGTTTGCAGTCTTGCATTCCAAACCTGTTCAAAACTTTCTTAACATAAGATGTTTGATGTATTACTGTTCCAATACCTTCTCTGGTTGAAATCTCTATACCTAGAAAATAGGTAGCTGGTTTAGTTGTTATCTTGAACCTTTCCTTCAGCTCTTCAATAAATTCATCAATGAGTTCTTGATCTGTTCCAGCTACTAGCCCGTCATCAACGTAGAGAACCACAATCAATTTCCGGTGGTCTTTCTCTCTTACAAATAAACAAGTGTCCCCTTCACTGATTTTAAAGTCAGCTTCCTTGAAGAAACTAAGAATTCTCTGATTCCAACATCTCGGGGCTTGTTTCAACCCATAGAGACTTTTCTTCAGTAAGCATACTCTTCCAGAACCATCATCGTAGCCTTCGGGTTGCTTAATATAAATTTCTTCTTCTGAAAGTGTTCCATATAGAAATGCCGTCGACACATCAAACTGACACATCTTCATACCTTCGCTTGCTGCGATGCTAATCACAGTCCGCACCGTGGTCATTTTCGCAACAGGACTAAAAGTTTGATCATAGTCCTCTCCTTTTTTCTGGCGAAAACCCTTAGCAACTAGTCTTGCTTTGAACTTGTCGACTGATCCATCAGCATTCAGCTTCACGCGAAAAACCCATTTACATGGAATCGCTTTTCTATTTTTTGGCAACTTTTTTAAAACCCACGTGTCATTCTCGTTAAGAGAATTTATCTCGTTTTCCATGGCTTTCTTCCAAAGTTCACTTTCGTTACAGGATATTGCTTCTCTGTAACATGTAGGTTCGACAAATCCGTTTGTAACCATAACATAATCTTTGAACCTGACCGGATGTCTGATCAATGATCGGTCTCGCAGAATTCGATCACTCTGTGCGTTAATTAGTTGCTCAAGATTATCTTCATCTTCATTAACGTCATCATTTCCAACCATCTGCCCCAGATCATCATTATCAACATCATTTCCTCCCCTTGGTTCAAAAGATTCTTCATGAGTCGATAAAGCATCATCAAAATTGTCTTCTTCTATAACCGGATTATCAGTCTCATTATCGATCGTTACAACTTGATTGTTGATCCTATTGGGTGTCACTACATACTCCCTTCTTACTGAAACGGGAATTTCCACTTCTGTGACCTCCTCATCTAGCTCTTGGAATTTCGTTTCCAATGGCTTTTCGTCAAATATGATATCCCTTGACCTGACTATGTATTTGGATTCCTTGTTCCATAGTCTATACCCGTCGTCATTATCATATCCAACCAGTACGCATTTCGTAGCTTTTTTATGCATCTTTTTTCGTTTTTGCTTAGGAATATGTGCATAGCAAACTGAGCCAATTATTCTCAGGTGCTTTATCCGAGGTTTCTTCCTAAACCAAAGCTCGAACGGAGTCTTGTGTTCCACTGAAGTTGGTCCCGTCCTGTTCAAAACATAAACAGCTGTCTGTACCAACTCCGCCCACAATTGTTGAGGCAACTCTTCATGAGCATGCATCATAGCTCTTGCTGACTCTACGATCGTACGGTTTTCTCTTTCGCTACACCCATTCTGTTCAGGCGTATACGGCATTATTAGTCTTTGGTGTATTCCGTATTTCGCTAATTCTTTTCTAACTTTTTCATTGTCGAACTCTCCACCGTTATCACTCAGGAATTCTCTAATTGTGTGTCCTGCTACTCTAGCTTCTGCCAGCATTTGCTTCAGCTTTTCAGGTACTTCAGATTTTGTTTTCATGAAGTAGACGTAGCGAAAACGAGTGTGTTCATCTTTGAAAAGGACGAAATATCGATACTTCGAGACTGAAAACGGAAAAGGACCGCAAACATCTGAATTTATGCGTTCTCCAGGCATTTTAGCTTTTTCTCTACTCCCAAACTTCTGTCTGCGAGCTTTACCAAAAATACATCCTTCGCACAATATGCCATTATCCTTTGTCTTTATATTCAATTCTCGTTCTATAAGACTTTTCACATGCCTTTTATCTTGGTGGCCCATGCGTTCATGGTACAGCTGCAAGGCATCTACTGCATTAATCGATGCAGCTACATTCGGTTTAATTGCTTTGCAATTCAGCTTATATAGCCCACCATACCTAGTTCTGGTTCCTGTCACAGTAACTATTCCATTCACTTTAATACAGCATATAGTTACTCGTGACTCAAATACACTGTTTGTATTCTTGTCCTGTGCCGCTAGCACTGAAAAAAGATTCTTGCTAATACTAGGAACAAACCAGACATCACTAAGGTAAAATTCTTTTCCAACATTAGATTTTATTCTAATTTTTCCTTTTCCTATGGCTTCTATTACGTTTCCATCAGCCGTAGTAACAGTGTGAGGTATACTGAAGGGCTCAAAACTTTCAAATAAATCTCTTCTCCTCGTAACGTGGTGAGTTGCTCCGTTATCAACAAACCATGCTTCACGATCTTGGATATTATTTTCAGACAGATTTAGTAGTACCATCATATTGGTGCTATCACTACTATTCCTTCTATCTTCCTTAATAGTTTTATTTGGACAATCTTTCCTAAAGTGACCAACCTCTTTACAGATATGACATCTGAACTTGGTAACTTTTTTATTTCCTGATGTCTCTTTCTTCTTTTTCTCAACACCTTTCTTCCTTGTTTTCATGAGAAGCGCTTCGCTAGACGTGCCTTCCATGCTTCCTATTAGAGCTTTTTCATGCGCACAAAGTTGGCTGGTAATATTCTCTACAGTTCTGTCTTTCTTGGACATCAACATCCAACTCGATTTAAATGAAAAATAACTTTCTGGCAGTGTATCTAAAATCTTGCAGATTAAAAGTATTTCTGGTAATTGCTTACCTTCTTCAGTTTTTAATAATTCCTGATTCAGTTTATGCCACATATTTTTCAACCTTGATACATGAGTTGACATGTCATCAGCAGTATCCTTTTGAAATTTGAAGAACTCCATGCATACTTCGTATAACTTGTCTTCATTGACACCGTCATAGAGTCTATGCAGTTCATCCCATACATCCTTAGGGTGAGAGAATCGAATCACCTTGTCTAAAATTTCATCTGATATATTGTTTGTAATTAGTAGTAACGCAATACTTTCCAGCTTTACATACTCCGACAACTCTTTGTTGTAGTTCATCAAAGCCACTGCGGACGCAGAATCAACATCACTGCCCTCAGCTACAGGCTTCTTCGGTTTATGAGTATTTCCCTGAACAATGTCCAAAAGTCCGTCCATGCCCCGTAACAGAGCAGACATGCGGTACTTCCATTGTATCCAGTTATTTCCATCAAGCTTACGTATTTGTATTTTACTTAGCTCCATGCTTAGTTTCCAACAAATATTTAAGTGAAAGCAAAGGGGCCCATAACCTATTATGAGATGATTAATCTCGATTTAAACAATATCAGATAGAAGAAAACGCGATCTCATGTTCAATATATTTTATATTTTCTGACAAGACAAGATAACAGCTTTGTTTCTATGGTGACACACATTGCACTACAAAAAGTATATGTACATAAACTTTAACAG
>JADWQK010000069.1:0-49660 GCA_017933935.1 Sesamia nonagrioides | reverse complement strand
TATGTATGTATGTATGTATGTATGTACGTATGTATGTATGTATGTATGTATGTATGTTCATCTGTTCCCTCGTAACTTCTAAACTACTTATCAGAATTCGACAAATGATATATCATTAGAAGCGTCTTAATTGTCCGCTGGTTATAGGCTACGCGGCGGGCGTAGTCACACGTTACATATACTCACCTACCGTAGCACTTTGATAACGTGTGACTGCGGTTTTCCAAACATGAAAATTTATCTCTACATAGTGAATATTGCATACTTCAGAATAGTATTGTATGACATTATTGTCAATTTACAACGAAGGCATCTTGGTAGACTCTACTGTGTCCATTTACTTACAACTATATTAGCAACTTTGTTCAGTTCAGTATTATGAAAATCTTATTTTACGAGTATACTTTTTCAGCGTCGTTTTTTGTCGTAGTTGGGTTTTAGTTCTTTTACTTTTTATTGTTTATTATTGTACAAATATCATCACTTTCCTCTTATTCGTGTTCCCTGTTTTACTCAAATCTTTACCTTCACTCTTATTACTCCTTCTTCTTACTCCGTATACATGTTGACTTATTATGTACTAGAGTACGTAAATTAATATACGTTTTTAAAAATTTGCGCAACATAGCAGACTTTACTTTAATTCGGCAAGTGTGGCTTTGTGTCAGTCCATTCTTACCTATAGTATTAGCTCCTGGGGTAGTGCCCCTAAAACTATACTTCTGCCCTTGGAACGAGCCCAAAGAGCAATCCTGAAGGTCGCTAGCTTTCGTCCTTTCAGATTTCCCACCCACCAGCTTTACAGTGAATGCAAAGTGCTAACAGTACGTCAGTTATTTATTTTGAATATAGTACTACTCCAGCACGCTGATATTGGTTTTAGCCCTGTACCTTCTGGCAAGAGAAGAAAGGATTTAGTTTGCACTAACTCACGGACGAAACATGCTTTTACTAACAGATTTTATTTATTTCTCGGACCATATTTATATAAAAATATAACAAACTGCTAAAGATATACAGTGAGAAAGAATACTTTTGTCATATGTTTATTATTATTATATTATAGCCATCGACTATCCTTGTATATGACAGCCTGAAACACAGGTTTAAACCTAGTTCGGGTGGTCACAACATTAGTTTTAGATCTTAACTTTATAGATTTATATTATGTATTAGACTACAATAAGTTAGATTTTACGATTGTTATTATTAAGATTTTTATTACTATACAAACAAACTTTTTGTACATTCATTATTGTTTTATGTTTTTTTAATAAATACCTATCATTTTCATTTTTCACCCAATTTTTTTTATTGCGTAAGAAACAATTAAGAAAAATATTAAGCACGGAATAGATAAATAAGGTACGTACGTAAGTAAGGTAAGTAGGTACGTATTTTATCTATTATAATTCTGTGCATTGCTTGATAATAATATGTTCGAAAAATGTGTTTACTAATCAACGTAAATATTTTTTTTTTTTTAACTTTGCCCCACACTTAGAATGTCTCCTGTATCGTGGGTGCGCTTACAAACATTTATAACTCACATACACAAACAGTCGATCGCTCAGCCATTGCACCAATCGTGTCGTCACTATGTAATGAATGTTTCTGAACTGTCAAAATGAAAACTTTTGCTACTGATAGTGCGTTACGCAATTCAAAATTCAAACTGGTATTTGCTTATTGTAGCGTCATTCTGTGGTATAATTCCATTACACACTAACAACGATATTCATTGCGTTCTTATCGTTGTTGAGCAGATTCTTTTTGTTAAACACGTACAGCAATAGATAAGCAATATCTGTAAACAAAAAAAATTAAAAAAGAATGAAAACATCTGACTTCCAAAAAAGCACAGTGAAAATAATTAACTTCGGAAGTTGGTGGCAAAAACGAATATATACATTATGATGTCATCACCGATTTCTGTGGATGTCATGGTCATAATGACTTTGGTTTGCATGCTGCAGCGGCAGCACCAATTCTGCTGTTTATCTCGTCATCAAGGTCGCACTTAAGCAAACACACTCAAGGTCGCGTTTTGACGACCTCCGTGGCGCAGTGGTCAACACGTCTGCCTGCGACGTGGAGGCCCCGGGTTCGATCCCCGGCCAGGTTATGATGGAAAACGATCTTTTCCTGATTGGCCTGGGTCTTGGATGTTTATATACGTATCTATTATAAATATAGTATCGTTGAGTTAGTATCCCATAACACAAGTCTCGAACTTACTTTAGGGCTAGCTCAATCTTCGTGATTTGTCCGTATATATTTATATACTTAGATATAATAGTGCTCCCCAGGTAACGAAACTTATCCACCTCTTCAATACGCCTTCACCAAGTCTAATGGTCAGTGTCTCATGAGCATGTAAGTCCAAAGACATCACCTCAGTCTTTTTGACACTGATCTTCAAGCCGAACTTGCGGCAAGCTTGATGAAAAACTGACATCAGCTGTAGCAGGCCACCTGAGGGTTCTGCTGCAAAGCACAAATCGTCAGCATACATGATTTTTGTGATCATTGCATGCGACATTTTTATGCGTGCCTTATGTCTGGCCAGATTGAAAAGATTGCCCTCGGAGACTGTATACAAAACCTCCCTGACTACCACTGCAAAGTATAATGTATATATGTCGCCGCCCGGTAAGGACCAGGCCCGAATCACCGGCGCGACGTGTTTCACGCGCGCCTCAAAGAGATGTCAGCACATCGTGACGGGGTCCACGAAGACCGATGCAAGTGCAAAAACACGGGTGAGTTTTAGCAGTAAAGTCTGACACTTCCTTCCGCTCCGCCCAGAGCGGGAGAGGTCATTTGATGATAATCCGTCTAGAAAAAAAAAGTCCTAGACTCTTATCAAAAGGAAAGGTTCCTATAAATACAAATTAATCAAGCATAAACACAAGGTAGCTGCTGTGAAACGTTAAGGAGTTCCCTCGCATATCTTCAGGCTTCATCATCTACTGCAGACCTTCGTTATAACTCACATGGATGGAAAGTTGTCATCAATATAAATGAATTAAGTACAAACACAAGATAGCTACTGTAAACCGTTGAGGAGTTCCTGAACTGACCTTTGTGTTCATCATCAGCTCCTAATGACAGTCACAAACCATCTAGGTGTAAGATTCTTATGTATACAAATTAAGCAAGCACAAACACAAGGTAGCTTCATTTGAAAAAAAATCCCCTGTATTAATATAAACCAATTTAAATAGTTCTACAAACTCGATTTTCGAACCAAATTAGGATGACATCGCTCTCAACAAAAAAAGATTCTCAGTCAAAACTAAGCCAGTCTTTATACCTACCAATATAGATCAGTCCGGACTGCAATTCTGGAACGTTGCATTGCATATGAACGTGAAATACTGGTGCTAAAGTAAATATATGAACCATTACCGTAACATATGGATGGTGCCCGCTACGTCTTCGTTCGTCAGAATAATTTTATTACCTTTACTTAATAATAACTTCAAAATAAATTCATTAGTTAAATGTTTCTGATGGGAGGAAAAATTTTTGTATATATTCTTGCGTATTTGGTGCGTATATTATGTATCGGCGTATCATTACAGTAATAACCTATTATTTTTCAGTCAAAAGAAAAGAATTCCTTTGAGAAAGTAAATAGTATGAGTATTTTTTAGGTAATTGTACTATATATGTTTACATATCAATTCTGCGATAGCCTATATACATCTGCTGAGCAATGATTTCTCCATATCCTTGCACTTTTCCTTGTGCTGTGCCTTCTTCGATCAGGAACGAATCCATATTGTCACTTCAGCGTTGGTTTTTGAACTTAGAAGCACGTGTCTTACATATGGGGTATATTTTCTTCTTTGAAATGAAATAGAGATCTGTAGCCGAACCGGGCGGACGGAGGAACGAGTCACCTCTTCTAGTCATGTGAAATGTCGACAGTCAGCGAGGTTTCTAAAAAGAAGACGTACGTCCGGGAGCCATTATTGGAATTTTTAGACCCTAATAGGCTCAAAACTATTGTCCACGTGCCGTCATTACAAAATAACGTCACAGTGTTTGCATCGTTACTAAATAAATCAAATGACTAACTATTATTAAAATGAAATCGTTATCCACGGCGTAACGACGACGACGACGACGATAAGAAGCTACTCGTATTATAATTTTTTTCTAAGCCATAAGCTTCGTTTACTTACATATATGTATAACTGTATATACAATACCAAATTTTTTTCAAGACGTTAAAACAGGATCATATAACTAACATATAGTTGCGCGGGAAAATCTGCTTGCGAGATGCTGGACTTTACATGACGTCATAATGACATGTCGTGAGCATGTGGGATTATAAATCATACCAATACAAATCCAAAGGGATTAAAAAAGGAAGTTAAAACCTCTTAGCAATTTTACTTATTGGTGAGAGTTTCCTTAAAAATTATGAAATTGGCTTGTATATTGACATTGCAAAACAACGTCAAAAGTCAATTAAGAAACGCCGAATTCAATCGGGAAGCTCTACTTTTTGTTTCGGAAACTGGATTCCAATCTCTGTGGATTTTTCTGTTTTTCTTTGCTAGGGTCCCGCGTTGAGTCAAATAAATACAATATTTACGAAGGGGTTTCTCTAGGAACCCCTTTTTAATTATTAAATAATACGTATTAAGAATTACATAATTAATAATTAGTTTGTCTTGTTTACATACATAGTGTATTGTTAGCATAAATAATGGAACATGCATATTAATTGTTAACGAATACACATCTACTGCACTTACCTAAAAATTATTTAATGTGTTTCGGTTGTTTTGAAACATATTAATTCTCTATCACTAATTATATTCCATCTTTTATACCGCGTACATCAAGGGATTCGCCAAATTACCAGCAGCGGTGTTTCCGTTTGACTACAATTTAAGTGTCTTCAAGGCTAAAGTGAATAGGCTCCTAATAAATTAACGCAATTTATCATCAACTGTGATTGCGCCCAAGCACTAGTTTATAATTATAATATAAAAATAAAAGAAAACCCTAAACAGCAACTGATGAAGGGTGTATACAGGATTATAGGTTAAGTCGACCTAAATCCTTTAAGAGGTGGTAGTTTTCATCATTTCTGATTGATTTGTCTATGGAACACCATACCTCAAACTTAACTGTTCTCAAGTTATAGGACTTTGAAGATTTTTTATAAAAAATCCAGATTTTTTGTCTATTGTCCCCATTTTTTTGTGTTTTGTACCTCTAATGTTTTTGTTTTTGTATTTTTTGTGTAGCAGAATAGTTACTTCATTATCTTAAATACAAAAACTGCAAGTAACTCTACCAACTGAGTCGTATTAGACGACTGATTGTTAAAAAAAGAAAAAAAATTGTGAAAAGTTTTTTAATCTTTGTAAGATATTGTAAAAAAAGTCTGTGACAGTTAAAAGTGACAGTGCTTAAAAATATCTACGGTTCTTCAGCTTTCCGATAAAGTATAATACAATAGGGCAGGGTTTCCCAATTTTTTTTTGCCAAGGAACCCTAATTGATTACACTTTTCCTAGCGGAACCCTACTTTGAAAAATGGAAATTTAAATGAAAAACAATAACGTTTTTATGCAATTATTTTTATACATTTACTGTGAATATATAAGTAGATACATAGAGTAATGAAACATACAAAAAAAAAATCAAAACACGTTTGTGAATTTAATGTGACGAATGCATTTTTTTTACGTATTTCTTAAAATAGGATTAAAATTAGGCTTAATATCCGACAGTTGAACGCGAAGATCTGGAGCTGCATCCAGTCTATTACTGTACTTGATTTTCATCATCATCATCATCATCATTTCATATGACATAGGCCTCCCCCAAGGTTCTCCACGACGACCGGTCCTGCGCCTCCCGCATCCAGCGGTTTTCCACGACCTTCACCAGGTCGTCGGTCCACCTTGTCGGGGGCCTACCCACGCTACGTCTTCCGGTGCGTGGTCGCCACTCGAGAACCCGTCGGCCCCATCGGGCATCGGTCCTACGGGCAATGTGCCCAGCCCACTGCCACTTTAATGTTGCAATTCTTCGGGCTATGTCGGTTACTCTCGTTCTTCTGCATACTTGCTTTTGTTGTAAGCATATGCGGAAAAACCAATCTCGCATCGGTAAGTCGTCACAAACGGTAACAGTAGTGTGATGGCTCTACTAACAATTACTGGGTACTTATTCATCTTTGAGTCCAATCCAAAAGGCATTTAAATCAAGAGTTCCTTTTTCGAATTTTTGTTTTAGCGTTGATGAAAATTTAATATCAATCAAATTCTCATACTCTGACACCGATAGCATCGCAGGTTTGGTGTGATTGCAAATTCTGCACCCAGTCTATGTCCTGCAACTGCTCCGGAAAATACTCATGCAAAGATTTTGTAAGGCTTGTCAAATGCTCCTGTATATTATTTTCCACGTCTGAAGATACCCGCCGCTCATTTTCTTATAGAAAATTATTTAATATTGTGAAACATTCGTAATTATGTATTTCAACACATTCAGTCCAGAACGCGAGCTTGTTTTTCTTTGTTGTAGCTCGTCCCTGTAATGCTTTGCAGATGACGTTAAGCTTATCGATTATTGATATATTCGATAAGCTTAACGTAACGTAAACGTGGTTGATGCAATTGGCTTATTTAGCATCAGCTAAATAAGCCAATTGCATCAACCACCAATGCTCATCATGCAGCAGTTCAACAAGAAACAGGTTGTTTGGTAAAGAATATCTTAAGCTCGTCGCGCAATTCAAACAGCCTTAATAGAACGGAAGAGTTCTATTAAGGCTGTTTGAATGTCTTGAAAGCCATCTTACTTCCGTGTGAAGAAGAAGTGATTGGTGCTGACTTCCTATACCCTCACACACTTTTTTAGAAAGCTGCTGCTGCTTTTAAAAGACTGCTACTACATTTAGGTGCAACCTCCTTGATTCTCGTTACAGTGCCATTTATTTTGCCAACCATAGCTGCCGCTCCATCACTACACACGTCAGTACATTTGTTCCAATCAATATCGTGCTTAGTCATGTAACTATCGATAACTTTAAAATTTCTTCTCCGGTTGTGTTGGTTTCTAAAGGAGTACAAAGAAACAAATCCTCTTCAATAGATCCTCCAAAGGGATATCTCACAAAAACAAGCAGTATCGATAATCCAGTGACATTGTAATTTCATCCAGTTGCATTGCAAACATCCCGCTGGCCTTCAATCTACTAATTAATTCATCTTGATTTGAATGTGTTCAGAAATCTTATGAATTCGATCAGAAATGACATTATTTGACCACTGAACTGCTGACACTTTCTTTTCTGCTTTAAACTCGATCAGATTGCGTCATTATCTAACAGAGTTTCTATGGCCACTTTCCAGCTCCATCAACAGACCCTGGTTACCACATAGTGTCAAATATTTGTCAAGACGAATCTAATGAACTCAAACTCGACCGGGCTGGGTCGTTTACTCACGGAGGAGTTCCTATGGCCACCTTCCAGCTCCATCATCAGACCCTGGTTACCACATAGTGTCAAGACGAATCAAACGAACCCAAACTCGACCGGGTTGTTTCGTTTACTCACGGAGTTCCTATGGCCACCTTCCAACTCCATCATCAGACCAGCTCCATGTCATAATAATATTGCATTGACTTTATTATGTATAACTTTCTTACCGAAACTAAACGCGCGGGGTGGGGAGGGCTGTGCGCGCTGTACTACTTTGCCCGCACGCCCTGCCCCTCCCTTGTTCGTAAACAAGTCAGTGCGCGCGAACAACGTCGGTCACGAAACACGTGGGATAATATTTTTTACGGAACCCTTGCGGCCTTTCCACGGAACCCTAGGGTTCCGCGGACCACCTTTCGGGAACCGCTGCAATAGGGTATTATTAAATTTTTTTTATTACAAAAACATTTATGATATGCTAGCAGTTAGTAGTAAAAAATAACGATGCTTAAGCGTCAAATTTGACTTTAGTCAGAAAACAAAATAAAACAATCCAAATAAGTAACAAATGAAGTTTATTAATCCTTTTACAGTACAAGTTCTACATGTCCGCCCCTATTTCGCACACATACACGCTATTTGAATGGAGAGACCTATGAAAATTTTTTGAGACAAGATTTACCCGATTTGCTCGACGACATACCATTAAACCTCATTCGAGACATGTGGTTTCAGCACGACGGCTGCCCCGCGCACTTTAGAAGAAGTGTCAGAGAGTGGCCAGACACTAATTATCCAAATAAGTAGATCGGGAGAGGTGGGCCTACACCGTGGCCAACTAGAAGTCCAGACTTGACACCTATGGATTTTTATGTGGGTTTTATGGGGCACATGAAAAGTTTGGTTTACAATGAACTTAACCCAATAACATCTGTTAATGTTTTGAGGCAGAAAATTATTGATGCTGCTAACGAAATAAGGAGAGGACTAACAACTGGGGTAGTGAAAAGTGGCTTAAGACCCAGAATGTGTGTATGTGTGCGAAATAGGGGCGGACATGTAGAACATGTAGGTACTGTAAAAAGATTAATAAACCTCATTTGTTACTTATTTGGATTGTTTTATTTTGTTTTCTGACTAAAGTTTTTGACGCTTAAGCATCGTTATTTTTTACTACTACCTGGTAGCATATCATCAATGTTTTTGTAAAAAAATCCAATAATACCCTCTTGTATTATACTTTATCGGAAAGCTGAAGAACCGTAGGTATTTTTAAGCACATCTGCAGCACAACTGTCATAGACTTTTTTACAATATCTTACAAAGATTAAAAAACTTTTCACAAATTCATTTCTTTTTTTAACAATCAGTCGTCTAATACGACTCAGTTGGTAGAGTTACTTGCAGTTTTTGTATTTAAGATAATGAAGTAACTATTCTGCTACACAAAAAATACAAAAACAAAAACATTAGAGGTACAAAACACCAAAAAATGGGGACAATAGACAAAAAATCTGGATTTTTTATAAAAAATCTTCAAAGTCCTATAACTTGAGAACGGTTAAGTTTGGGGTATGGTGTTCCATAGTCAAATCAGTCAGAAATGATGGAAACTACCACCTCTTAAAGGATTTAGGTTGACTTAACCTATAACCCTGTATACTCGTTCTTTGCTTCATAGGTTTTAAAGACCAAAGAGCAAGACAGCTGCACGTGAGGTCCTGATGATGAGAAAAATTTTGTGAAGAGAGCTTAGAGTGAGCTGTCTGTAGAGTCCAACCCTAGTCATCATCATCATCATCTCAGCGTTAATGCCAGTCGCATCAAAAGCTTTTTTAGCCTTGAAGTCTGGGGTCCGCTTTACCACTCTTACTGCTGATTTTGGCTAAACTTCCAACCCTAGTATTAGTTGGAATGACAACTCACTCCACAATCACTTCACAAAAACTTCCAGCGTGCAATGGTTACGGTATCGCACTACCTGGGATCCTAGTCTATTAATACTAGGTGGTACAATAGTGGCAGAATGGGACACAGGCCTTCTCTCGGTAAAAGGGGGTGTGGGCCGTATTGTACCACGCTGACATTGCGAGTTTATAGATCTATATACAGCGTGTCATGGAAAGGTATATAATATAGATATATAGTATATACAAACCAGGAGCATGGCATCACCTTTTTACCCGAAACCGAACTTTTGAAATAGAATTAAAAACATCACTTTATTGTGATTAGCATTATAACGTGGAAAGTGCGTAGGTAATGCGATGACACATTCGTTGTTAGGCATCAAAGCGAGGTTTTAGTTTCTTAGAGTATATTATTTTGAGTTGATTCTATGCCAGCTGTAATATTTAGTGGTTAAGTATGGCAATAGGGATTCGGTTGCACATTCTATAATAAACATAATATACCTACTGTGGCGGTTTCTATAAATTTCACATGCGAGCAACGCCTAATACTAATATAACGCGTAATAATGCCTTCGGGTTGTGGAGGTCAGACAGCAGTCGCTTCACGGAAAATATCAAAGTTTAGACAAAATCAGCAATTAGAATGGTATAGCCGAATTCAGAATTCACTCCAAAGCTGAAAAAGCTTCGGATACGACTGGGATTAACGCTGAAATGCTGATGGTAAGGTCCACCAAAGCGGGAGACGAGAGGAAAAGAGATCAGCCTCCGTGGCGTAGCGGTAGCGGACGCGGCCGCTGCGCAAGGTGGTGCGGGTTCGATCCCCGCAGAGTGCAAATATTTGTATGCATAAATATGAATATTTGCACTGGTCTGGTCATGCCTCGGAAAGCACGTTAAGCCGCTGGTCCCGGTTGCCATACGAACATCTAGTGGCAGTCGTTACGGGTTGTTGGAATCCTCAAAAGTCCAACAATTGGTCTAACTGCAATGCTTCGATGTCGCCTTCAGGTTGTGGAGGTCAGACGGCAGTCGCTACACGGAAAATGTCGAAGTTTAGCCATATCAGCAGTTGGACTGGTAAAGTGAACCCCAGACTCCAAAAGCTGAAAAGGCTTCGGATGCGACTCGGATTAACGCTGATGATGATGATGATGACGACAGGAAAGGAGATGTATGTAGATTTTATCTGGATTTCCACACGGGATTGAAACTTATGCGAGTAAAACTTCAGGGCTCCGATAGTATAGTAATGACATAATTTTATTAAACCCACAAGAGAAGCTGGCTCTGAGATATAGTTACTTCGTTTATACGATGATAGCCTGTTGTCCATGACGGATGGCGTGACAGACTGATCTTAATACACTAAGTGTAGTCCGACCCTTAATCCTGTTAGCGAAATTATGATTATGAAGATAGAAAGCGTCTCTAGAGGAATGATTTTGCTGTCAGCGCATAAATAACACTAGCATTCTAGACCTATATACAACGTTATTTTTTATACAATATGTTAAGAAAACCCTGTCCGACCCGTAAGGATAATAAAAGTTAGGTAAACACATGACCAAATAAAATATGAAATATTACATAATCATCATAGTAACAATACTAGTGAATTTTGAAATTATCTTTTTGTTCCGGGAATTAATTCCAACTTCCCCAAAATTTGGTAATTTTTAAAAAGTGACAACATTATTTTTGACGGTATAATTCTGAGCGAATAGCGATGCAGCCGCGTTCCCCGTTCCCTGCCCCTCTTCGCTCTTTTTGCGAAATAATATTTATTTTTTTAGGGGGATTTTTTTTTAAGTTTAGCCCGGCTTTGTATGCATTAGTAGAATCAGTTATCGATGCCCTGCCTTCACGAGTCGGACAGGTTTTCTTTACATATTGTATATGCGAAAAACGAAGCACGTGTATTTTTATGTAAACAATTAATAAACTTGTTATGTTATCGGTTGTCTCTACAAAAAAGTAAAAAACTAAAACCCAACTACGACAAAAAACGACGCTGAAAACGTATAAAACAAGATTTTCAGAATATTGAACTGAACAAAGTTGCTAATAGGGTTGTAAGTAAATGGACACAGTAGACTCTACCAAGATGCCTTCGTTGTAAATTGACAATAATGTCATACAATACTATTCTGAAGTACGCAATATTCACTATGTAGAGATAAATTTTCATGTTTGGAAAGGCGTAGTCACACGTTGTCAAGGTGCTACGGTAGGTATATGTAACGTGTGACTACGCCTTTCCAAACATGAAAATTTGGTGACAAGATTTATAGCTCTTAACTAACAGAATATCAAGGCCCTTCTAATGGTACTGGTCTTTGTCGTACTTCTAATGGCAGTGGTCTTATTCTGATAAGTAGTAAAGAAGCTATGAACGAAAAGATGTGAATTATATGCAACCAACCCATGAATACAAGTAAAGTCACAAGCAAATGCTAGCATTATATATATGTGGGAATGGAATGTATCCGAATATTTGATACCAATGTATCAAATATTCGGATACATTCCATTCCCACGAAGTGAAGAAACACGGGTGGGTTTTAGTCAGTAAAAGTCTGACAAGCCCTTTCGGTCCGCCCAGAGCGGGAGAAGTCATTTGATGATTTTCCATCCCAAATAAAATCTGACTTCGGACTTGGCATCAACATCAACGGCGAGTACATCACTAATCTCCGTTTCGCAGATGATATCGTGGTCATGGCTGAGACCCTGGAAGACTTGGGCAGAATGCTCAATGACCTCAGCAGAGCTTCCCAACAAGTGGGTCTAAAAATGAACATGGATAAGACGAAGATCATGTCGAAATCTCATGTCGCACCCACTCCAATTATAGTTGGTTGCTCTGCACTCGAAGTTGTTGACGAGTATATATACCTGGGATAAACAGTTCAACTAGGTAGGTCCAACTTCGAGAAAGAGGTGTCTCGGAGAATCCAGCTCGGTTGGGCAGCGTTCGGGAAGCTACGCTACATCTTCTCGTCGTCCAAGATACCACAGTGTCTCAAGACTAAAGTCTTTGACCAGTGTGTGTTGCCAGTGATGACTATGAATACGGAACTGAAAGGTGATCGCTCACAATGGGCCTCATACGAAGGCTCAGAGTCACACAAAGGGCAATGGAAAGAGCTATGCTAGGAGTTTCTCTGCGTGATCGAATCAGAAATGAGGAGATCCGCAGAAAAATCAAAGTCACCGACATAGCTAAACTTAACTTAGCATAAACTTAAGTGGCAGTGGGCAGAGCACATTGCTCGTAGAACCGATGGCCGATGGGGCAGTAAGGTTCTGGAGTAGCGGCCACGTACTGGAAGACGCAGCGTAGGGAGGCCCCCAACCATGTGGACCGATGACCTGGTGAAGGTCGCGGGAAGCCGATGGATGCGGGCAGCACAAGACCGGTCATCGTGGAAAGCCTTGGGGGAGGCCTTTGTCCAGCAGTGGACATCTATAGGCTGAGGAAGAAGAATAAAATCTAGTTAGGAATGTTAGATTACAAGTATCATTAATATAATTACAAAGAACACTTAGCATGTGGTGATTGCCTGTAATTGGTTGTGCAGTTAGATTTAAGTTAATAATTTGTATGTATTTGTAATGTGTGAAATATCTGTAGCAACTGTTGGTGAATCTTAATTAAATAAATAAATGTTTAAAAAAAAATTGACATATTTTTAGTGGTGACTAAAAATACTTCAATTTGCCAAATGCGCTGACAAATTTGACAAGACTAAACTAATATTTATCTTCTGCCCTTTTCAAAACAAAATAGAAAGGAAAAGATTCACTGAACTTACATTTTGTTTAGTTTCTGTGAACAGGCTAATCGGCGGAACAGTCCCTATAAAATTTGAAAAATAACAAGTACTAGCTGACCCGTGCGAAAAATTCGCACTATATAAAATAGTATTCCATGGTACCAGGGACGAATATTTGTCGATTGGTGGGTCGGACGTTCAGATTGGTTCGATAGAAAGAGAGAAAAAGGGAGAAAACGGTTTCAGACCCTTGGAGAAATAATATATGGCGATAAACGGAAACAATGTAACTGCCTTTTAAAATATTCATCGTTTTGTCTATGCTTTTTTGGTAAATCATCTAATTATTCTCCCGAATCGCGTAATTACCCTCCTCCTCTCACTCTGGGCGAAACGGAAGGGCGTGTCAGACTTTTACTGACTAAAACCCACCAGAGTTCCTTTATTTGCCTCTGCTCCAAGGGCTCACAGTAGGTATCTCGGAGAACCCGCGGCCCTGACAGATCATATTATGCTGCAGTCTATAAAACAGAAAACTACTTAACATATTCATATGGTATTTTCTCAATTGTTTCGTTGTAAGCAGGAAATAAGGTGTATTTTCAACCGATCACCATGTCAGCAAATTGAGAAATAGATAAAAATAAACATGACGCCTACGGGAAGACACTAGTTTTTATGAAGGCGTTTTGTACGTGTATGCATTATTTATATTATGCTTAGAAATAAATTTAAGAAAAATGGCGGGTATAATAGTAGAAGCTTGGAAATATTGGCATATTAAGTTTATTTATTACTTATTTTATACAAAATCCACAAACCAAACGTTTGTATACAGAGTAGTGCTGACAATATGACAATAAATGAAAACACAGTAAAATCTATACTAATCTATCTATACTAATATATAAAGCTGAAGAGTTTGTTTGTTTGTTTGTGCGCGCTAATCTCAGGAACTAAGTACTGGTCCGATTTGAAAAAATCTTTTTGCGTAGGATAGCCCATTAATCCAGGAAGGCTTTAGGCTACATAACATCACGCTGCGACCAATAGGAGCGGAGCATAACTAAACCACGCGAACGAAGTCGCTGGCGGCCGCTAGTTTATCCATACTAATATTATAAATGCGAAAGTAACTCTGTCTGTCTGTCTGTCTGTCTGTCTGTCTGTCTATCTGTCTGTCTGTCTGTCTATCTGTCTGTCTGTCTGTCTGTCTGTTACGCTTTCCCGCTTAAACCTCTCAACCGATTTTGATGAAATTTGGCACAGACAATCTTTAGACCCTGAGAAAGAACATAGGCTACCTTTTATCCCGGAAAAAATGATGTTCCCGAGGGAAATCTAAAAAGCGCGATATAACCGAACTCCACGCGTGCGAAGTCGCGGGCAGAACGCTAGGTACTAATACAAAGAAACATCCATATAATACTTAAACAAATTCTCACAGTATAGACTATACCTAGAGGAAAACCCTTCGTGCGCGAGCCCGTCTCGCACTTGACCGGTTTTTTTAATAGACGTTTTATTAGAAAAATATTGTTCAATTCATGAACGCTATGTCTTCTGATATAGATCCATATATTTATTTTTTTTGGCAGTTTGATACAGATAGCCATCAAGCTACTACAATCTGTCAGATTTATTTGTTAGATTTTCAACTTTATCTATAAAGCATTAAAATTCAGGATTAATTAGGAATATTTGACCGGCTGTCATTCGTATCAAACAGCTGAGTGTTTTTAATTACCAAAGCAAATTTTCTACGCTAGAAGGTTTAGAATAATAAGTTGAATTGATGATTGAATTAAAAAAAAAAAAGTTAAAACGAATTGTGAAACGTGTTATAGAAATATGCGGGTCGATGTTCCTGCCACCCTGTATCCGACCCCATGGCATGATGTTTCTCTTATCATCGAGGAAGTTTAACAAAGGATGCGCGCTCCACCGGCACAATATGTCACTGTTAACATTATAGCGATTATATCTTAATCCGAGTGATGACGTGTTACATTTCCCCTTTCGTGACGTCACGAGCGTAAAATTCCCTTTTTCTTCGTATGTTTTTCAGGGTGGATAATCGAGAAAGAACAGAGCTTTGTAATGTGTGTACGTTTAACATAAGAACTAGTTATTACGTCGTACGGCGAGTTTCGAACCTTACTTTGTTAACACTACTACGATCCGGACGAAGCGTTTCGCCTCCTACTTTATACCACGTACATCGAGGGACTGGAACAGTTTGCCAGCAGCGGTGTTTCAATTCATCAAATGTGTACAATTTGAGTGTTTTCAAGGCTAGAGTGAATAGGCTATTAGTAAACTAGTGTGCTTTACCATCAACGACTGCGTCACTGCTTACCATCAGGCGGAATTGCGATCAAGCGCTAGTTTATAAATGAATAAAAAAAACTTTTTTAATACAGCTGCTCAAAAAGTGGTGTATTACAGGGACGTATAGCGTTCGGAAAGTGGGCTATTACACATTCGTGCTTTTTCTTTACCTTTTCCGAACTAGTGCGTTCTCTTTCCCAACTGTCAAAATATTGTCTATTAAAAATAAAAAAAACCAACCATGAAGTTTTTACTTTAAAAAAATCATAGAAGTTTTTATGATTCATGCAAATAATTCTAAAAAGAAGCTACTAATTTGTTTCAATGTCAGATTTAATGATTTAATTCAATGAGTTAGGTTAGGTTTTATTTAATTTCATCTCATTTCATTTTCATTTCATATCAATAAAAAAATTCTACTGAAGACTTGGCTGTATGGGCATAGTTCCCTTTGCCTAATCGAATGGGTGAAGAAAAAAAATCTCTGCTCATATTCTTTTACGGTATGCGCCATTTTTCAAAAAGTTTCTTTGCGAGTTTAGTTGTTTGTTGCACAAAATGAGTAATTTCGACGATATTTTATTTGAATTAACACCACCGGAACTCAGTATAATTGCACAAAATGCTTCGGAGAACATTTTACCGGAAAAGTCAAAAAGTCGCTACATATCTATATACAACGAATTTATTGCGCGGAGAGAAGAGAAAAAGGCAAATAGTTTTTCAGAAAATGTTATGTTGGCATATTTCACCGAACTGTCAGCAAAATTAAAACCTTCTACATTATGGTCGAGGTTTTCGATGATAAAAAGTATGCTGAAAATAAGAAACAACGTGGATATAAGTCAATACCCAAAACTAAATGCTTTCTTAAAACGACAATCAGACGGTTTTACAACTAAAAAGTCGAAAATATTAACATCGAATGAAGTGGAAAGGTTTTTAAACGAAGCTCCCGATGATCGTTATTTAGCCACAAAGGTAATTAATTAATAAGTACTTATATTTTTCTTTAGTATTCAGTTTACGAAATCGCAAAATACAGTCATTAAATTATTTAAAAAAATATTAATCAAATCCCTTTTTTTTGTAGGTTGCGCTGATTTTTGGCATTGTTGGTGCTTGCCGCAGAGAGGAGTTATCCAATATTACTTTAAAAGATATTGAAGCCCATGAAAAAATGCTACTAATCAAGATTCCGAATACAAAAAATAAGATACCGAGAAGCTTTGTTGTTGAAGGAGATTTTCTTAGAATAGTGCAAAAATATATGAATCAGCGGTCCCAAAAAGGAAAATCCGACCGTTTTTTCCAAAATTATCAAAAAGGAAAGTGTACATCTCAAGCAATCGGGATAAACAAATTTGGTAATATGCCAAAAGAAATAGCTACGTTTCTTGGTCTGCCGGATGCAGAGTATTATACTGGGCACAGCTTCAGGAGGACCTCTGCTACATTATTGGCAGATTCAGGAGTCAATTTGACGTCCTTAAAGCGACTAGGAGGTTGGAAGTCAGACAAAGTTGCAGAAGGCTATATTGCTGATTCATTACACAACAAACTAGAAACTGGGAAAAAAATCACACAATCCATTAATTTAAAGTCCAGTCCGTCACCTTCACATGACAATAGTGAAGAGAAAGTTCGTCCATTTACCTTCGTTGATAATGATAAGTCATTAGATCCAATTCCATCAACTAGCAAACGCCATTGTATAACACCTTTGACAAATATACATGAACAATCATACGAAATTAATAATAGTTTGTCTCAAATAGTAAATATGCAACCTAAAACTTCCCCAGTTAGTATAAAAAACTGTACCAATTTCAATGTATATGTGAATTATAACTTTTCTAAGAAATAAATTATTAGTTAGTTGAGTTTATTGTGTTTTTATTATTGTAATAAATTGCTTAATTTTTTCGCAACTGTATTAAAAATAGTTGTTCAGTACACGTGCGGAACCGTCATTGCAACTTGTTCCGACTGTCAACCCTGTTGTAATGACAGGCTTTCCGCACTTGTAATGAAATATACTATTCTCATATTTTACATCACTTAATCTTTTGGATATAATTGTGTTACATTTAAGTACTCGTCACTTCTAATCTTAGGCTTGTTAATGTTTTCTTTCTGATAAGGACTAGTTATCGATAACTTTCTCATATCATTTGTCACGAGCAAAACTTATAAGCTTTTAAATATTATTTAGTAGTTACTTGTATTTCCCTTTGATTTTTTTTTTTTGGAAAATAAGCGATAAGAGTTCCCTTTGTAAAAATTAGTTATCCTTTTTGTAGGAACATAGTCGATTATAAGAGATCAGTCCAATCTGTTGAGCTAGCACCATCTCTGTTACGTGCGACCATTAAAGTAGTCTTAGTGATGTTTGACGCCATTTTGTTAGTTGATTACAAAACTAGTCAAAATCAACCACTATGAGATCACTGATCACCCTATTTGGCACTATTGTATTAGCAGGCTAGGGCCCCAGTTGGTCTGAAAATGCCTGGTTGGATATTTTATTAAATACACTAAGTATTTAATAAAATATCCAACCAGGCATTGTACATTGTAGTACACCCATAATACATAATAGTCCATATTAATAAATGCTCAAATTGTGTGGTAGTTTTTAAAATAATTTCTACTAACGGGTTTTATAATAATAGCAATGCGGTAATGTCATTCTATCACCATTCCATTGCGAGACGACTAAACGATAATTGACAGATCATTATGAATTTAGCAGATAATGATCTTTTAGCACAATGACAACTGAATGACAATGGAATCGTGTTGGAATGTCAATTTTAATTTATATAAATAGCAAACTAGGGCCCCTGACTTCTCGTATTATTAACATTGTTATTGTTTGAACTCATTGTAAAAGCCGTTTATTTTTAAGAGTTACGGTGGACTTTGTTGCCGGCACTTAGAAATCGAAACGGCCCTTAGAAAACGACCGATTGGAACCGTGCACCTAACTTGTAACGTTCAATAAGTGCACATGTAGGTTTATGTGAGAGAAAGATGTTGAATCGATTAGTTGGTTTTTTGTTCTTATAAATTATAAACTAGTGCTTGACCGCAATCCCGCCTGATGGTAAGCAGTGATGCAATCGTTGATGGTAAAGCGAGCTAGTTTATTAAGAGCCTATTCACTCTAGCCTTGAAGACAATCATATTATAGTCCGACAGAAACACCGCCGCTGGAAAATTGTTCCAGTCCCTCGATTTAGGCAGTATAAATTAAAAGACGAGGCAAAACGCCTCGTCCAGATCGTAGTGATGTCAACAAAGTAAGGGTGGAAACTCGCCTTACGTCGAGTCGTCCGATGATGAAACGGAGACGGGGGAATTAAATCATGGGATTCCCTCGCACAATCTCCAAAATGCATCCTATAGAACACCGACAGGCTGACTACTCTTCGCCTGTGCTCGAATATGAACGAAATTCCGCTCAAAGGACCAAATTTTAGTTTTTCAGTCTTCTTCTTCTTGAAGCAATCTAAACTTGGATCTGAAATTGGCCCTGAACTGGGCCACAGGTTTGACGCCATCGCCAAAATTCATCAGATCTGTAACGTGCAGTTGAGAGGACACGGCGGACATAATATCCACTGTCCCATAGTTTGTAGAACAACACCACATTTACTCTCTATGGCGGTTACGTAATGACGTAATACACTCATCATCATCCCAGCGTTAATCCCAGTCGCATCCGAAGCCTTTTCAGCTTTTAGAGTCTGAGGTTCACTTTACCAGTCCAACTGCTGATATGGCTAAACTTCGATATTTTCCGAGAAGCGACTGTCGTCTGACCTCCACAACCCGAAGGCGATGTCAAAGCATTGCAGTTAGACCCATTGTTGGACTTTTGAGGGCTCCAACAACCCGTAACGACTGTCATTAGATGTTCGTATGTTCGTTCAACCGGGACCAAAGGCTTAACGTGTTTTCCGAGGCACAGACCGATGCCTCTTGGGTCAGGGTTGCAGGTTGGTTAAAAAAGAAACCGTGGCCCTGGCCGTCGCACAGGCAAGTGAAGAAACACGAGTAAAAGTCTGACACGCCCTTCCACTTCGCCCAGAGCGGGAGAAGTCATTTGATGATTTCCCATGCTAACAAAAAAAAGGCACTAATTATATAACACACTATCAGTAGAAATGGTTTACATTTTAACAGTTCTACAAAATCCATTGCGTTATTTATGTACATCGTTGGGTGGATACATCTTTTAACATAATATATGGACCAATGGATTAGCAATATGCTTCAAAATTATTCAAATTGAGAGTAATAGCGTGTTAATTAGGTAATTAGGGTGCAGAACAGGTTTTTTTCAGTTATAAAACTATTTTTATATATTTATAAACCAGCACCCTAATTATATAACACTCTATTAGTATTAATTGGAATCATTCTACAGCCAATTGCTAATCCATCGCTCCATATGTTCGGAAAGTGTGCCTGCTCAACAACGTAAATAACGCAATGAATGTTGTTGAACTGTTAAAATGAAAACCGCCTAATGGTAAGCAGTGATGCAATCGTTGATCGTAAAGCGCGTTAGTTTATTAAGAGCCTATTGAATCAAAAAAACTGAGTGAATGGGAAGGAAGACGAGTTGTTGAATTTGTTGTTTATTGTTGTAACACTATGCGCTAAAATATGCATTTTATCATACACAGGTTTTGTTTACTAAGACTGTTTAGCCTTCTGTACCAAAGGCAAAACCATTTTTCTTACTTAGTCATGCGGGCTTTGCAAGATACATTAGAGCACGGCCTTTATAATCAAATATACTCGACATTACCTCCAGCTCCCGGGTATAACATGTTCTCCTTAACAACTCAGAATGACATGTAATTTACAGCAAATGTGTTTATGTAAATTAAGCGGTAAGTATATTAGCACTCCTCGGGTAAGAAAGTGGTTTAAAATATTAACATGTCAAAACTTTCTTGTTGTGACAATGCACTGGTATTATTACACCTGTAATCACTGGGGTTTAGGCAGTTATGTACCTATTAAGACATATATTTCGGCAGTTGTATTTAAAGAAAGAAAAATACATTCTTTAGCACAGACGGGTAATAATGTTATTTCTGGGCAGTTTGTTCCGACAAAGCTGGGAAGAAGTTCCCAGCGAAAGCACTAAGAAGTGTCGATGGGTGGGCGCTTTGAGGGGCAGTCTTATATAATATTGACGTTCAAAAAGTGCTGATTCTCAGCCTAATTTGAATAAATGACCTTTTATTTTGATTCGCGTCCATAAGAAATACCTAACCACAACCCTACACATATCCCGGGGGTGGCGCCAAATGAATAATAACGCCGGGTCTCGTGCGATGGTCAACTATCTCGACCAAACCAGCGAAAGCTTGGTATATCTGTGGTAGTAGGAAATGACCCCCGCAAGCCGCAACCCTGTATACTACTATCGACAGGATCAGTGGTCTTGGCTTGACTGTCTGGGCCACGAAGAAGAAAAGTTCTATAAAAAATTACCCCAAGTTAACGGTGAGACCTCGCGCCAAGAGACTGCATGGCTGATGGGAGATCAGTCACTAGCATTCGACCTCTACAGACATGGCAAGAATAGTTGTATTATGCCTTCTTAGGGAATGGCGTCCCCTCTAAGCGACCTTTTATTTCGTCCAATACTGGACCAAAAGAACTGGGAATGTACTGGGACCGAAATTAATGAGAATCCAAAAACTGAAACTCTATGATTCAACAAACCCCAAATCACAAGAGCATATTAACAAAAGCACGCAACAACTCAGTTTGTACCTTACAGCAAGATATAATTTATTATAATTTCAGGGAAGTTATTCCCTGAAATTACATTCAGTGCGAACGACCCAAACAAGAATACCCGGCAGCAGGATAGAATTCTCCAAGCCAAAAGAAAGAGAGTGGCAACCAAGTCTCCACAGACTGAAAATATAGAGAAAAAGTGTAATAAATCTACCTATGCAATCTCTACACATAATCAATTTAATATTTAAATTATGAGGGAGCTACAACAGACAATTAAAAAACAGAAAAGCCACCAAAACCAGAGCCAATCCTCGTAACAAAAGACCTAGATATCCACGTCCTGAAAAATAAATTAAAAGAAATTACAACAGCGGATGACTACACTTAATACAGAAATATATAAATCAATAAGAGAAAATCTAGCTCAGGCAATATTTAGTCACTACACATGCATGCTGAAGAGCGAAAGACCATACAGAGTTGTATTGAGAGGTCTCCACAGCTCAGAAGATATCACTGAAATAAAATAGATACTCAAACAAAACGGGCATGAAGCAAGACAAATTGTAAATGTACGCCATCGATCCTCAAAGGAACCTCTACCATTGTTTTGTGTAGACCTAGAAACAGTAGAAACCAAGTTGAACAGTAGGGATTTAAATACTTTGGAACGCTAAACATTCGTTCTAGGGTTTCCTATCAAGATAACAAAAAAGAAAATCACCAAAAAAAGAATTTTGCAAATGGGTCTAGACGTCTTAAAGTAATCGGTGAACATACATAAAAAAATAAAAAAGAACCTCCTCCTTTTTTTTGAAGTCGGTTAAAAAAGGCGTGGTTTTTACAAGCTACGGAATAGCAATTTCTACTTTATGGCACGTGTAACATGTTTTATCCTTTGAAATAGGAATAAAACGTATAATTAATCCTACATAATTACCAAAACCCTAACAAAGTGACACAGCAATTACATGTATGCTATAAACACACACCATTGAACGTAACGTAAACATCACGAGTCCGTACATCATGTCTATTACATTTATTAATGGTCGACAACTGTTTGTCATTGGCTTAACGGGAACGTATGTGTAAACGTTACAATCGGTCTCCGGGATGGGGAGCAGCCCAATTTTATGGATGGAATAATGGATTACTTATGTATGTAATAGTTTTTTGGGTACCTTATTCTTAGACTATATGGTTTAAGAACATTATTATTTATCATCAAGAATGAATACTAAATCATTTACTGAGAAATTAAATTTACTGAACTAAATTTAAGTTAAGTGCATCTTCTTCATTATATTTTATTAAGAAAAGGACAGAAGATAAATATTAGGTTAGGCCTGTCAAATTAGTCCGCGCCTAACGTATAGCGACGTATTTTTATTCATGTATTTAATCGCGTCTAAACTTTGTATGGGGATACTATATTCCAAAATCACTCAAACGTTATCCACGCGTAGAGATATAGCTGATGCTTTGTTTCTTTACAAATTGTTGCGTAATAAGATCGACTGCCCCACTTTATTGAGGCTTATTAGATTCCACGCGCCCTCTAGATATCCTAGGAATAAGATTACACCCCTGTGTCCGCCATTTCGAAAGTCTGTGCTTGGTGCAAATTTTCCGATTTCTAGATTATGCAAAATTGTTAATGGCCGTAGTGACTTGGTAGATATACCTACACCACGACACCATAAAGAAATTCCTGCGAGCTTTTATCAATAGTCCAATTGCTACTTAATTTTGTACTTTTTTTTTGAGTTTACTCCTTAAGAATCGATTTTCATATATAAGGCGCCCGGTATGAGAAAAATCCGAGGGGTAAAACCTACTAACGAATAACGAATTTTAAGCGTTACTATTTTAGTGCGCACCTTTGGTGCGCAACTTTCTAATCTAAAAAAGTGGCATAATTATCTTTTTACAACTAAATTTTGTTAGTTATTAAGATAATGTTATATTTAAAAAAAAAATTATAATAATTAAAAAAAAAGTTATAATTTTTTTTTATTATCAACTTTCTTAAAATTGGTTAAAATTTTCATAAATATGCATTTATAATTTTTTTAAATTTTTATGATTTATTTTATAAATAATTTTTAAAATAATAATAATAATATTTTTTTTTGCTTTTTTATTTTATTTTTATTTTTCTGTTTTTTTTATTATTATTTTTTTCTTTTTTTTAATATTTTTTTTTTTCGTAGTTAAGGTAAACCCAGTCGTGTCGGAGCTGAACACTTTTTTTTTTGTTTTAGTGTTCAGGTTCAGTTTGTTCTTTTAATTTACTTTGATTTCCATTTTCAATTATTTTAATAATTTTAATCCTCTTAAATCATAATTCGTTAATTAATCTCAATAATTATTATAATTGTTAATTAATTGATATCTAATCAGAATTTATATACAAATTATTATTGTTATGTTATTTATTGTTCAATTTCCCGCCTTTTATTTAATTATTTTTTGTATGTGTGCTTTCAATTTTAATATTGATTAAGTTTTAATTATGTATGTACTGTAAGCCGTTTTTTTTTTGTGCATGTGGAGTTAACCTGTAATTAATTGTTGCACTTGTAAGTGTTACTCTAGTCATTCAATCACAATAATGTACAGTGTAAACAATTGTTGGTTAACCTAAATAAATAAAATAAAATAAATATATAGTAGGTATCTTAATTTGACAGAACTAAAGTTCTATGTTATCTTAGGTATATTGTTTTCTTAATGATTTCATTAAGAAAACGAAAAAGGAGCACTGAACTTAAAATTAGTTCAGTTCGTGAACAAGAGAATCGAAACCATTCGCGGCGATTCCCTAAAATACTTAAATTAAAAATCCACATATAAATCCACCTTATATAATTATCATATTAATTCAAAATGAATGGCGAATATACGCCCAAATTTTAAATCTGAGCGTGTATTCGTGTTTAATTTTCTTTATACCTTAACATGAGCCCCCTAAAACGTGACCTCCCATTCAAAAACCTGTATTCCAGCCACTAATTTAAGTTTTCGCTTACAATCTCCAGAACGCTGCATAACCAATATAATACGACCTCTCTATTACTTCAATTACTTAAGGTTTCCGAAGAAGTTTACAGATTAAATGGCTTCACCGGGGTCACACACTCTGGCTACGGTAGGAGGCGACCCTCAAATTTTAGTGGCGCAGAATTCCCGAGCACCTCATTAATTTCAGAGCTTCTTTCAAAGTTTTTAGTCGTTTTGGGCATGCTTAATTAAAATCTAGTTTTAGAACTCCAATGGATTCAGAGATCGTCTTCAGCTAAGATTGCCATCTTTAAGTGTATATAATAACAACGTAATAATTGTAACAACAAAATTCAAACATTTATCAAAGCAAAAATCAAAGCATTTGTTTATAAGTAAACAAATTAGAGGCACTTTTGAATTGTCAGCTAGTTGGCGATTCCAAAGCGAAGGTCAAGGCAAAAAACTCCACGGCCACTCTTTTTAATCATAAAATGGTTTTTTTTTTTATACAGCCTGGAGGGGTAAAAACCGTTGGCATTAAAACCAGAGGTATTTTGCATAATTATAAAATAGATTAACTGTATTGAAAAATAAATAAAAGTTTTTTTTTCTTTCAAAAATTTTAAAAAGTTTCTGTCCGAGACCGACCGTAAACTCATAGATATAAGCCGCGCACGATGATATTGCGATGGAACCTTGTCACAATAACAGCGTTGTGACGTCATCTGTCACACAAAAGGACAGCTAGCAAAAGAATGTTAAATGCAAAATTAATATTAGGGTTAAGGGTTTATTTGTATTTTATAATTTTATTACACTCTTTATAAAGAGTGTATGTATAAATTAATATTAGGGTTAAGGGTTTATTTGTATTTTATAATTTTATTACACTCTTTATTAAGAGTGTTTGTATAATAAAATTCATATTAATTTTGCATTTAACATTCTTTCGTAGGTATACCTACTCATCCATATTCTGACAAATAAACTTTCATTATTAAAAATTTCAAGGAAATAATTTTTGTAGACGTAAGAAAAATATACTTATTCGTATATCTTTCTTACATGTATACTATTTTTTTCTAACTACATTTCTGTTAATTTGCGAGCGGGAATTGAACCAGAGTCCACTGTGTAGTAGTCATGTTTTAATTACTACCTACATCTATCAGCTTATAAATAAAACCAGGATAATATGTAAAAAAATGTATATAGTCTTCCGAATCAGAACTGCTTTCTGTGTCTGTCGTTTCCGATTCACTGTCGTCGCCGTATTTATGACAAATAACTCGTCAGTTATTCGATCTTTATTCCAATATTCCTCTTCAAGCCGTTTAACATGATTGACTTCCTTTCGCCAGTCATCTGGAGTTATTGACGCCAACGCCTCCAACGTCAGAGCTTCAATGCGACTTTCCAACTGCTCCACATTCTTTTCTGACACCCTCATCTTTACCAGGTTCCAAATGTACTCAATGGGGTTGAGGTCGCAGTTGTAAGGTGGTAATCTAACGACTTCATGGCCATTGCCAGCTAATAAATTGTCAATTTTATAATTTTTCGGCGGTCTGTGCCGTTTAATTAATAAATACAGTTCAGGTTTTGTACTGTGTCGTTGGGAAAGTCGACAATCAACTGTTTTTTATTGTTCATACTTGTTGGCCTATTCTCATCCCTACTGTGATAAGGGGCGTTGTCCATCACAATCTTGGAGTTGCGTGGTATGTTGGGTACTATTTTTTCTGTAAGCCACTTGGTGAAATTCTCAGCATTCATTTGATCATAATAATCCCCCGTTTTGGTGTCTGCTTTAAACATTAAAAGGGCATTGTCAACAAAACCGCTTTAACTTCCCGCGTGAACTATTATCCATCGGCGGCCGGGGCTGTCGTTCCGTCTCACTCCATCGGTTGTTGTTTGCCAACATTTTTCTACCGTGTAGTGTGCGTGCATCCACGTTTCGTCGAGATAAATAACGGGTCTTTTGTTATTACCAAGCGAGTCATTTTCTTTCATACGTCGTAAATATTTAGCCCTCCACGCTTGAATTTGGGGTCTTTGAATTAGGGCCAGTCTTTTTGGTAGCATCGTTTAAATTGGTAGCCTAAATCACATTTAATTATTTTTCTTAATGTAGTTTCACTACCAGTATAATTAAGGTCTACTTTTAAGCCACCAAGACTGCGCATTATGGGTATTTCTCTCCTCATCGTATACATTGAATGTAATATTTCTTAAAGCTGTTAAGGAAATCCGTCGAAATATTCCTTCTTTTGTCGTTTTCCTTTAGTAGGAGTTCTCATTTTGCTGGCTCATGCTCTCGTCGCAATTTCGTCACAGTATTTTTTGCAACGCCTGTGGTACATGCCACACGCTCCGTGACTTTCGTAGAATTTTGCCAAATATTTTTAATAACTATTAGCAGTTGCTTCGGTATTAAAATTTCCTCAGTAGTGTCCGAAGCACTTTTTAAAGCACGGTTTATAATTTCAAGAACTAACTTACAGTCCTCTTTCTCATTAACAAAATAATTGTCCACTTTAATTATAATTTCACGAGCACGACTGTTAATTAATTTCTTACTCATTTTAACGAGTAACAGCTAACAAAACTAAACAACAAAACTCAAAAACAACAATAAAACAGGATAACAAAAACAAAAAGCTAACAAAAATATTCGATGTGCGTAAGTGGGTAAGCGCGGACTGAACATGCGAACGGTACCGACGGTGCGTGTTCGACTACGTCATCAAGATGGCCGCCAGTCGCAATATCATCGTGCGGGGCTTATACCATGCGCCCGAGGTACGTATCAGTGCAATGGACGCTGACTTCTTGCACTGGCAGTTCGTTTTAACTACCTACGTAAGTTTTCACTAACTAAATTCCAATAAAAACACAATACACATAACCTGTGATGTAACTTTCCCTTCAAACTTTTCCTAGGTATTTAAAAGTTAATCACATTTTTATCTACAGTTTCATTAAAAGTTACTTGTTAAATTTACATCGATTGAATAATGTACACTTACATTAATATGAAAAATGATGGTGGTAACTGTTATTCCGTATTCGATGTTCGTGCCGTATGTGATTTACCCGGCTCCCGTAATATTCATTATGAACATAGTAAATACGTAAATTCTTCGGGCCTCGTTCAGGTTATCCCTAGCCACGGCGTAAAGCCGAACCATTTCGGTGCACTATAGTTTTGTGCACGCCAAAATATTACACTACATAACACACATACATACACGACACATACAAGACACAGTTGCATGACAAATAAGCGGTGGCGGGCGGATTTCGGACTTCGCGTCGCGAGCTTTGCGCTACGAGCAAGCGCACGTCCTGTCCATATCGTGGCCGGGCCGAACTGAGGGGAGAGGGCCGGGCGCCGCGCGCCGCGCGCGCAGCTTGCGTGCGGGTTGTCCACCCTCGCGTTCACGAAACATATGATTCTGCTAGCCGCTAGAGTGAAAAAAGTTCGTGGAAAAGTGGAGATTTTACTAAAAAAAAGTTTTATTTTTTCATTGAATTTACGTTCCGAAAGTGAAATCAAACCACAGATTTCATGCGCACCGGTGTTTAGCCCATCACCCTGTATATATTATAAACTAGTGGTTGACCGCAATCGCGTCTGGTGGTAAGCAGTGATGTAATCGTTTATGGTAAAGCGCGCTAGTTTATTAAGAGCATATTCACTCTAGCCTTGATGACACTGAAATTGTAGTCTGACGGAATCACCGCCGCTATCAAATTGTTCCAGTCCTTCGATGTACACGGTATAAAAGAGGAGGCGAAACGCTTCGTCCGGATCGTGGTGGTGTTAACAACGTAAGGGTGAAAACTCACTGGGCACACCACAATAGCGACGGTAAGTTCTTTGAGGAGTGGCTTCAGTGGCGTAACGGCGCCCTCACCTTCCGCCTGACCTGACGCAGGTCCTCACCGGACACCTTTGTTTCGAGAGGTTCCTGTTCACGATAAGGCGGGGGGACGCCAACGCCAGGATGTCATCATTGTGTGGATCGCCCTGACTACACGGTGGAGCATACGGTAGAGGTCTGACTGGCTTGGGTAGAGCACCGCTGTGTCCTCGTAGCGGCGATCGGCGGCGATCTTTCGCGTCCGACCCTGGTCCAGGACATGGTCCGGAGCGAGAGTGCATGGCAGGCCATCCCTGCCTTCTGCGAAACAGTGATGCTAGCAAAGGAGCAGGCGGAGCGCATGAGACAGCGAGAATTACAGCGCCCTCACGTCACTAGCTGCCGCAAGAGACGCCTTAGTCGGGAGGCAAAACCGAACTCCCGGCCACCGTGGGCGCGGGGCTGCGGGCGGTGAGCAATGGGCAATTCGCCGCCGGGTAAGGACCAGGCCCGAGTCGGCGGCGCGTCGTGTGTCATACGCGCCTCAAAGAGATGTCAGCAAATGGTGACGGGGTCCACGAAGACCGATGCCTCATTAGTCATGGTTGCGGGTTGTTTAAAGAAGAAACCGTGGCCCTGGCGCACAGGCAAGTGAAGAAACACGGGTGGGTTTTAATCAGTAAAACACAAACTTTTATAAAAATAAAAAGGTCCCTTTTTAAATTTTTGTCTTAATATGTTTAAGCATTTTTAAAATATGTAATGTAGAGACGATTTTTAGTTACCAAAAAAAAACTGTTTAAAAATTAATATTTTCATTTCTCATATTCGGAAAGTAGTATTTTCTTGATCTGATTGTTGGGTAGAAAGTGCTATTTCCCTCCATAGAGCGGGAAAAACTCATACAAATTACTTTCCACCTAAGGGTCGGAATGAACTTTAAAAATAGAACTGCTGTCAGCTGAGAAGAAATTTGTGTAACAAATCCTAATAACAAAAAAATGCAGCGGCAATGTGAGTTTCTAAACAGCCAGTGTGAACTTAGCGCAAACTTCATTGAACGAAATAGATCGCAACCATAGAATTAAGAAGTACGATAGTACCTACTTATTAATTCCATGGTCGCAACAATAACGTAGTGAGTTCCATATTTAAAATTTAAAAATTCGACATAAATTAGCGGGATACTAATCTGTTATGTATCTGTGACGGAATTAAAAAAATAGTTTAATAAATCTTTTATGCTAAGATTTTAATTTAAAAATGAGTTCAAGCGATTCTGAAATATTGACACCAGATTCAATTAAAGACGAGGCAAATTGTGTTATTAACAATCTTTTACCAGAAATCTCAAAAGAAAGATATATAAATACATACAATGATTTTATGAAGTGGCGAGCAGAGAAGAATATAAAATCATTTTCCGAAAGTGTATTTCTTACATATTTTAATAACCTGTCTAGCAAACTACAACCTTCTACGCTATGGAGCCGATATTCAATGCTCAAGAGTAGACTTAGTGTAAAACACAATGTAAATTTGAAAAAATTCCATAATTTAACATTCTTTTTGAAAAGACAGTCTCAGGGGTTCAAGAGTAGAAAATCTAAGGTTTTTACCTCTCATGAAGTGGAAACATTTTTAAATGATGCTCCTGATGAGACATATTTGGCTATGAAGGTAAGTTTACCTAAGTATTTATGGATTTATTCTAAATAAGAATGTATTCATTACACAAATACTAAAAAAATATATGTTTTCGCAGGTGGTATTGATACTCGGTATAAGCGGCGCTTGCAGAAGCAGTGAACTCACAAATTTGACAATTAAGGACATTGAAAGTCAAGGCCAATTATTACTAGTAAAACTGACTAAAACAAAAACAAGTATTGAGCGTTCGTTTGTAGTACAAGAAGAGTTTACACAAATAGTAAAGAAATATCAAAAAATGAGACCCAGTGATCTAAAAACGGACCGTTTTTTTTCTCAACTACCAGAATGGGAAATGCTACAAACAAGTGATCGGTAAAAATAAAATCTCAGGTATGCCGCCGAAGCAGATAGCAACATATTTGAATTTATCAAATTGTGAGCAGTATACCGGACATTGTTATAGACGTACGTCAGCAACTCTTTTAGCCGATTCTGGGGCAAACATGACGACGTTAAAAAGACACGGAGGCTGGAAATCCAGCACAGTCGCCGAAGGTTACATTGAGGATTAAACAAAAACTTCGAACAAATTAACTGAAACTATAAAAATACGCCACAATTCGCCTCAGCCGTCAACTTCCAGGGAGTATCCGCCTGATGAAATACTAGAGTCTCCTACTTTTACAGATACCCAGAACACCGAAATTTGTCATAATATATCAAATAGCATAAACATACCAAATAAAAATGTAACTTTTAGTTTCACGAATTGTCCAAATTTGACTATTAATTTTAAATAGAGTACCTATTTAAAATTAATAGTCAAATTAGGACTAACATTATTATATAGTGTTATCCATAAAAAGTTCAGATAAACAATTAGTTTTATTTTCCTCATATTCGAAATGAAAAGTAGAGTGTTTAACACGGGTAAAAGAATCAATTCCTACTCGGACTATAGCCTCTGAAATACCTCGGGAATTGATTCTTTCCACCCTCGGCTAACAATCTACTATTCAAGTTTTTAAACAAAAAATCAACAGAGCAATTTTATAATTTCTATAATTAGTATATAGTATATATTTACTGATAAATCAAACATCAATATCTTTTTAGCTACTTTGGTTCAAAATTAAATTCTGAGTCATTTCCGGATAATCTAGCAATACGAAGAAGCATTACAAAGGACTAAATATCTTTAATTAAACATGAAACGAACTCTTCAAACACTTTGAATAATAAAAGCTTGAATACAAGAACTTTTATTCAGTTTTATAAAAGTTGTATAAATACGTTGGAGTTTATTAAGAACTGGATCTACCTACCTACCTCTCGTAGTTAACCTTGAGAGATTGTGACTATGACTATCCTATGGCCGCCTTAAATATCGCGGGTTCGATTCCCGCGCGGAACAAATATTTGTAGGTATGACCTACAAGTTGTTCCGGGTCTGACTGTTTGTGTATATGAGTTTATATGCTTATAAACGCACCCATGATTCAGGAGATATTCCTAGTGTGGGGCAACGGTTTTTTTTTAACAAAAAAAAATTGAAACCTCCAGCCAGGGGCATTTAAAAACTAAGCGACAAGATGCTAAAGACACCCCCTGTGGGGTACGAACCCCGGATTAGAGCGATTAGTCTGGATTAAATGGAAGCTAGGATGTTCGTATTAACTTATTTGTTTATACTTTATTGTACCTACACCACAAACACAAAACGTAAAAAATATATTACACTCCACAAAAAATATGTAGTGTTTTAAGAAATTAAATTACAGAGCAGTGATGGCTCAGTGATAACGGCAGCTACGAGTTCTACATATAAGTTCTTCATAAATTCGAACCCAATCAATCGCTTTACGTAATATAATCACCCTATACCTAATGTTCTCACTTCTGGGACACAGTAAAAGGGAGCGGGCCGTAATCTACCACGCGGCCCAGTGCGGGTTGGTAGATGTCACTTGTCCTCGAAGTATTGGCTTAGGACAGCGTTTCCCATCAGGTGGCAGGCAATGCTGCGACTTATTTCTTGACTAACGAGAGCACGATGATTGTTAAAAGGGCGAATTGTAGGTATTGTAATTAATAGCATGCGGCAATATTTGTGTTTTATTTTACCTAATACTGATTTTAGTTGGGTCCAAAAACTTAAGTGGGTTACGAAGCAGGATTATGAAATTTACTGGGGCACAGTACAAAAAGTTTGGGAAACGCTGCCTTAGGACATGCCGGTTTCCACACGATTTTGTCTTTTACTGTTTTGAGAGCAGTGGAGATGAAATTATTTACACAAAGTAAATCGCGTGTTAGTTAGATGTCAGTGTTCCTCCATTATAAAAGTAATTTCGTAGATCGTTAGTAATGAAAAAGTTAGTGGTGAATAAAACAAGGGCGAAGGGCGGGCTTCTGGGGAACTGTCATAAGTAATATAGACGTTAAAAAATAGCTGATTCTCATTTCTCAGCCTAATTTGAATAAATGGAAATCTGTATGATGCATTTTGGAGCATATGCGAGGGATTTGCATGATTTAATTCCCCCATCTCCGTTCCACCATCGGACGACCCGTCGTACGGCGAGTTTCCACCCTTACGTTGTTGACACCACTAAGATCTGGACGAGCCGTTTCACCTCTTCTTTTATACCGCGTACATCGACGGACTGGAACAATAGGCTATTTGACAGTATTCAATTATTTGTGATTTTTTGCTTTAATTGCATAAAATGAGGGTTCTTTATATCATTTACAAGAGTTTTAATAAAAAAGAATAACAATTAATATATCCAAAACACAAAAATATGTTTGGCTTTTTGTTTCTCGCGCCACACATTTTGAAACGATCCGGATTGGCTAATGTCGCGATGACGTCATACGCGCATCATCGCTTGTTTTCGGCAAACTTATAAACTGTTTTTCGGGGGTTTTTTATCGATTTATTTGTACAACCCAGTACAGCACACCACAAGTAAACCATTTTATTAGATAACAACAGTAAATAATAATTACAAACAAACACCACTGAGAACTGAAAACCGCTTGTGACGTCACTTACCAGGCGCAACGCCATATTGCTAATTATATCGTTTTCGCGGCTTATTTGAATTTTGAATTTTTATTTGCATATTTCTTACGAAATACGTATTTAAAATTAAAAAAAATACTTTGGGTGAACTTCTTAACCGCAACCAAGTAATTCAAGATAAAAATTATAAATCTGTCAAATAGCCTATTTGCTAGCGGCAGCGTTTCCGTCGGACTACAATTTAAGTGCCTTCAAAGCTGGAGTGAATAGGCTCTTAGTAAACTAGCATGCTTTACCATCAACGATGGTAAAGCGGTGGACCACTAGTTTATAATTCATAAAAAAAACTTTTGATTTTGACCAAGGGTACTTTTTTTAGGGTTTCATACCTAGTGAAAAACCGGAACACTATTACGATTGTCCGTGTGCCTGTCTCCAAACTGTATATCATGGTATCTCATGAACCGTAACAAATTTATAGAAGAAATGGAAGTCAGAATTTGAGGGTCCAATGATCCCCGGCTATTTTGTCTTACAAACTATACAAGCACAGCTACATGAAACATTAGGTTTTTGATAATGTAGTGCAACGCATTTTTTTATATATATATATTATAAACTAGCGCTTGACCACAATCCTGCCTGATGCTAAGCAGTGACGCAATCGTTGATGGTAAAGCGCACTAGTTTATTAAGAGCCTATACACTCTAGCCTTGAAGACACTCAAATTGTAGTCCGACGGAAACACCGCCGCTGGCAAATTGTTTCAGTCCCTCGATGTACGCGGTATAATGGAGGAGGCGAACCGCTTCGTCCGATCGTAGTGGTGTTAACAACGTAAGGGTGGAAACCAGCCGTACGACGGGTCGTCCGATGGTGGAACGGAGATGGGGGAATTAAATCATGCAATTCTCTCGCACACTCCCCAAAATGCATCCTATAGAACACCGAAAGGCTGGCTACTCTACGCCTGTGCTCTAGGCTTTGGAGACCATCTTGCAAATATACGCAAATGATAATGTACGTATAAGTCCCAGTTTATACTTACTTTAATTAGAAATAGAGAAGTTTCCTGGCTAAAAAAAATTGTTCAATTTAGTCCGTCATTCAGATTATAGAAAAATATGGGATACGTATATTTTGTTTTATCAAATCAATAAAAATTTACAAATTTAAAAGGCATCAAAGATTCGGAGTGCTGGCTAGTGACGTCACTGCTCGCTAAAAAGTGTAGCGTGCACAGTGATGTCACACGAGTTTTCAACGCACTGTGTCGTCTTCATTTTTTTTATATGAAAAAGTAAAAAATACGTGTCTAGTATTTTTTGGAAATCTGACTGACGGACTAATTAAAGAAAGAAAGAAAGAAAATTAGTGTATGTGCATGTGTATTTATTAGTTTATTTTAGTCCTCTACACTATTAGGGGAGTTCATACATGTTTTACGAGATTTTCGGGGAAGGGGAGGGGGAGGTCGGCTGCCCCCATGAGGTACGCCCATGAGTGTATTACACAACTATCCTGCAATTTAACGCACAAAGTTTCTTGAAAATAGATATAGGCAAAGACAGGTAAACGAATTCCCCAATGAACACGGACTCACATTAGCGCGATTGTAGAGCTTTCGGAAGAACCGCATCAGTCAATGTCAAGGATCGAAAGCATCTGATCTGATTAGAGCCAGTGATTGATGTCTCCAGGTGCCGAAGTGTTACCACGAGAACTCATCAATAATCGAAGACAATGACATGACAATTGACGATTGTCGGTATTTTTGAAGCAGGCAACTTGCACCATAATTGCGTATTACCTATTACTATAAATTTAAATCATTTTGAAGCATATTACTAATCCATTGCTCTATACGTTGGAAACTCACCCACTCCTCCTTCTTATCTTATGACTCACTTCCAATATTTATGTTCTTCACACCTGCGTTCTTCTAACAACCTTCTCTTACGCTGCCCTCCACATACGTCTGACTTTGTTCATTCTTCACTGTAGAATGCGCTTTCTCTTCGTATCAGGATGGCCGCAAGTCGGTTTGCATTTAAGCGGAAATTACAGAGTTATTTTCGTAACAATTAGGGAAGAGTTATCTTAACACCTCTCTCCCAAGTTTTAGTTTTGTATATATTGTATGTATATTTTTTGGTAATAGTATGTACCTATATGTCATCATCATCATCTCAGTGTTAATGCCAGTCGCATGTGTGGTTCGTCAGTCGCGCTGTGGTCCGCTTTACCAGTCTAATTGCTGATTTTGGCTAAACTTCGATATTTCCGTGAAGCGACTGCCGTCTGACCTCCACAACCCGAACGCGATATCGAAGCATTGCAGATAGACCAATTGTTGGACTTTTGAGGTCTCCAACAACCCGTAACGACTGCCATTAGATGTTCGTATGGCAACCGGGACCAACGGCTTAACGTGCCTTCCGAGGCACGACTAGACCAGTGCAAATATTCATATTCATGCATACAAATATTTGCACTGTACGAGAATCGAAACCGCGCCTCCTTGCACAGCGGTGCGTTCGCTACCGCTACGCCTCGGAGGTAATAAAGGAAGAGATAGTATGTATATGTATACAGCTTATTTAAGTATTTGTTTATACAACATTATTTTCTATTAATGCGAAACGCGAAACATGTGTCCAGTATTTTTAAGTAAAGAATCTATGTACAAAATTTTAAAAAGATATCATGAAGAATCACCAAGTTATGAGCTTGCTATTCTACTTGGTTCCTTCTTCTTCCTCAGCCTATAGATGTCCACTGCTGGACAAAGGCCTCCCCCAAGGCTTTCCACGATGACCGGTCTTGTGCTGCCCGCATCCATCGGCTTTCCGCGACCTTCACCAGGTCATCGGTCCACCTTGTTGGGGGTCTCCCTACGCAGCGTCTTCCAGTACGTGGCCGCCACTCCAGAACCTTGCTGCCCCATCGGCCATCGGTTCTACGAGCAATGTGCCCTGCCCACTGCCACTTAAGTTTAGCGACTCGCAGAGCTATGTCGGTGACTTTGGTTCTTCTGCGGATCTCCTCATTTCTGATTCGATCACGCAGAGAAACTCCTAGCATAGCTCTTTCCATTGCCCTTTTGTGTGACTCTGAGCCTTCGTATGAGGCCCATTGTGAGCGACCACGTTTCAGTTCCGTAAGTCATCACTGGCAACACACACTGGTCAAAGACTTTAGTCTTGAGACACTGTGGTATCTTGGACGACGAGAAGATGTAGCGTAGCTTCCCGAACGCTGCCCAACCGAGCTGGATTCGCCGAGACACCTCTTTCTCGAAGTTGGACCTACCTAGTTGGACTTTCTGTCCCAGGTATATATACTCGTCAACACTTCGAGTGCAGAGCAACCAACTACAATTGGAGTGGGTGCGACATGAGAGTTCGACATGATCTTCGTCTTATCCATGTTCATTTTTAGACCCACTTGTTGGGAAGCTCTGCTGAGGTCATTGAGCATTTTGCCCAAGTCTTCCAGGGTCTCAGCCATGACCACGATATCATCTGCGAAGCGGAGATTAGTGATGTACTCGCCGTTGATGTTGATGCCAAGTCCTTTCCAGTCCAGGAGCTTGAAGACATCTTCCAACGCAGCAGTGAACAATTTAGGAGATATGACATCTCCTTGTCTCACTCCACGCTGCAGTTGGATCGGTTTCGAGTCCTGATCCTGGAGACGGACTGACATGGTGGCGTTTTTGTACAAACACTTTATCACCTCAATGTATCGATGGTCAATTTGGCACCGCTGGAGAGACTGTAGCACCGCCCAAGTCTCAATCGAATCGAAGGCCTTCTCATAGTCCACAAACGCCAAGCATAGTGGTTTGTTATACTCCTCGGACTTCTGTATAACTTGCCGCAGCGTATGAATGTGGTCTATGGTGCTAAAGCCTTTTCGGAAGCCTGCTTGTTCGGGAGGCTGGAAGTCGTCGAACCTGCGAGCGAGACGATTCGTGATGACCCTAGAAAACAGCTTGTAGACATGGCTCAGGAGGGATATCGGTCTGTAGTTTTCAGGAGGGTATTGTCACCTTTTTTGAAAAACAAAACCACCACGCTCCTGTGCCACGCCTTAGGCGTTTCGCCTTTAAGAATGACGGAATTAAATAGCTTCTGAAGCGCTTTAAGAACCGGTTTGCCACCCGCTTTCAGAAGCTCAGCCGTAATTCCATCATCTCCAGCCGCCTTATCGTTCTTGAGCTGTTTCAGGGCCATACCAATCTCGTACAGGCTGACGTCCGGGATATCGTCGGTGTAGTGTCGGGTTAGTCTGGCTCTAGGATCATTAGCCAGGCTTACAACAGGTGCGTGTGTTGATGTGTATAACTCTCCGTAGAATTTCTCCATCTCACCCAAAAGCTCGGGCTTGGAAGTGACGATCCTACCATCCCCAGTCTTCAGCTTCGCAAGTAGACTCTGTCCAACAGACAATTCTCGTGCGAACACTTTGGAGCCTTTGTTCCGCTCGATAGCCTCTTTAATACAATTTGTATTAAATTGGCGTATATCGCGAGTCAGAGACTTTGAGATCTGTCTGTTAAGGCATCTGATGCGCGAAGCGTCATCAGGGGATTTTAAGATCACCTCCCGTCTTTCTTCCATTAGCCGGCGGGTGGGACCGGAGATCTTCTTCTGTCTTTTTGAACGGAGGGTTTTGTAGAACTTAGACCCTTCCGTTTGGAGAGTTTCCACAAACCTGTTGTTGTAGTCGTCCACATCTACGCATTCACCGAGGCATTCGAAGCGGTTTTGTAGTTCGATCTGAAAGCCCCGAGAGCTTTCAGATGTTTTGGAGTTGTGTTGACGCTGGACGGAGCGTAGACTTCATAAGTCGAGAGCGTTCGAGCCTAATGTTGAGGTTCAAGATGCCTCTAACAATACGGTGATCACTCCCGGTTTTTACCGCATGGATCACGGAGACATCGTTGAACACTTGCCTTCTCGTTGACATTATGAAGTCTATCTCGTTTTTGGTCTGACCATCGGGGCTGAGCCAGGTCCACTTGCGGTGCAATGGTTTCTGAAAAAAGAATTCATCGCAAAGAGTCCTTCCCTTTCCATGAAATCCATTAGCATCTGACCTCTGGGATTCCGATTTCCAACTCCAAATTGCCCCACTTTCGTCTCGTCCGCCTCTCGCATGCCCAGTTTTGCGTTAAAGTCCCCATGACAACGGTGTAGTGGGTTTTGGAGGAATGTATGGCTCTACTGACGTCCTCATACATAGCCTCCACCTCATCGTCAGAGTGTTTAGACGTCGGGGCGTAGACCTGTATAACCTTTAACGAATATCGTTTTGTTATTTTCAGTACAAGGTACGCCACCCGAGTCGAAAGGCTCCCGACTTTAACCACGTTGTTCACGAGGGACTTGTGGACAATAAACCCGACACCACCCTGGGACAGCTGGTCGCCTTCCCGGAAATAGAGCAGGTTGCCAGACTTCAGGATTATCGAGTCCTCTCCCTCTCTTCGGACTTCAGATAACCCCACAATGTCCCAGCGCAACCGGCTCAGTTCTTCCTCCAGTTCGACAATCTTCTCATCGGTCCGTAGTGTGCGCGTGTTAAATGTTGCCAGGGCCAAAGGTCGTCGTTTGTGATGGTAGCCGGATCTCTGCCGGAGATTCTTAGCACCCCTTGCTCCGCCGTAACCAAGTCCGCTACCGTAGACTGGAATAGCGGAGCTGCCGGGGACTAGGGGCCTGGGCTGTATCGTGTGCATCATTGGGGGGGTTTGCCATAATCCCCACGCTTGGCAGGCGGGTTGGGGATCGCAGTGATTTGATATTACACAGGAGAAGCGCTGCTGCCCGCTTCCCTGGTGATTTCCCTTAGTCGCCTCTTACGACACCCACGGGAGGATATGGGTTGGTACAATTCTAGGCCCGGTACCACACGGGGTAGACTCTACTTGGTTGTCCCAACAAAAATATGGTCAAAGGTCCGTACGGGCGGGCGAGCGCGGGCGTTGACCTCGGGCGTCAGCTGTGATTCAGTATGCGGTCTCACTCCAAATGTATTTGGGAAAAAATATAATATTGTTACGGGCTAGGGGTACTAAAATGCCGGTTAAGAGTTACGAAGTTTATTGGCAACGAAGGTACAGTCGATTGTAGGCAATGACAAGTAGAATGTCGCTGACGTTGCACCGAAGTCTTCCCTTATGTCCACGAAGTCCGTGTTGTAAACACACAATAGCAGTACAGATGTTACTCCACGTAGTACTCACAGTTCTCGTTACAGTTGTCGCAGTAGGTATTCTCAAAGATCGCCTCTTAACTGTCGCTGTTTTCGTATCGCTAGTCGAGTGTAGACTGACTGTGCGCCGGCGTCGCGCCGCCTATATATAGGCCAGCTGATCGAACATTCCGGAATCCTCTAGACGTAATAATAATACTGCATAACTTCGAGGTCACCGGCCATGTAAGTACCTATGGTAATTCCCGGAAACGGGTTTCCAGAAATTTCGATGTCGACACTTTGTTGACAAAACTGTTGAGACCTGTACCATTCGATAGGCCGTCCTAAGTCTAGCAATGCGTTTTATTATTGTACCTAGAAAATGTCTAGATCTGGAGGAATAGGACTTAAAAGTGACACACTGCATGTCACGCGATATTGAACCTTATGCCATCGACATAAGGTCCATTCGTAACATTGCCCCCTTCTTAGTCATGCTCGTCCCGAGCATGATTTGATCCATAATAGCGAGCTAGGCGGTCTACGTGTACGACCTTCAGCTTCCCTCTAGGTCCTTTCTTAATCCGGTAGGTGACATCGTTTATTCTGGTTACTATCGTGTACGGACCCTCCCATTTGGCTTGGAACTTTGGACTCTTTCCTTTTCTTCTAATGGGATTATGTAACCATACTAAAGTTCCCTCTTCAAATCCGGGCACGTTAGCTTTGCGGTCGTATCGGATCTTCATCTTCTCACTGGTTTTCAGACCATGCTCTCTCACTAGCTCATGTATTTCATCTAATTTACGCCGCAGGTCGGCCACATAGTCGACGGCTAGGATAGGAGTATCGGGAGGTGTTCCGGTTAGTGCATCTATGGGTAGTCTAATTTCTCGGCCGAAGTTGACTTTCGCCGGTGTGCAATTTGTGCTGTCATGTGTTGCTGAGCGGTATGACATTAAAAAGAGTGGAATGTATTGGTCCCAATCCCTTTGATGTTCTTCCACTACTTTGGCCAAATGATTCTCCAACGTCTGATTGAATCTTTCGACCATTCCATCTGACTGTGGGTGATACGGTGTTGTACGAGTCTTATGTATCCCGAGTAGTTGGCAAACCTCTTGAAATAGTGAAGACTCGAAGTTTCTACCCTGGTCAGAGTGTAACTCCAAGGGAACGCCAAATCGACAGAACACCTCGTGAACTAGCTTTTTGGCGACTGTATGAGCTTCCTGGTTAGGTACTGCAAAAGCTTCTGGCCATTTGCTGAAATAGTCTTGCATGACGATGATATACCTATTCCCTTCTTCAGTAACAGGGAATGGCCCAGCTATATCGACAGCAACTCTTTCCCATGGTGCACCAACATTGTACACTTTCAGCCGACCTCTGGCTCTCGTTTGCGGTCCCTTTACTGAGGAGCAAGCTACGCATTTTCTACACCAGTCCTCTACGTCTTCGCGGCAATGCACCCAATAGAATCTTTTTCTCACCTTCTCCAGGGTTTTCTTTACTCCTAGATGTCCTCCGGATACTCCGTCGTGCACCTGTCGTAGTACTGACGCGACTTTATCGCAGGGGACAACTATCTGTAAGGTGACCTCCTGTCCACTAGGTGATTCCCATTTCCTCTTGAGGACTCCGTTATCAATTATCAGGCTGTCCCATTGAGCCCAGTAACTTTTTACTGTTGGGCTAAGCGCTGATATTTCACTCCAAGCGGGCCTCTGGCCACGTTGTTTCCATTCTATTACTGTCTTCAAGTCACTATCTTCCTTTTGTGCGTCTTCCAATGATTGATTATCCCAGTCTTCGTCCAAAGCGTTCACCTGGATAATCCTTACGTTCTCTTTCTTTTCCTGTTTGGCACAATGTCGGCAAGATTCTTCGCAAGGTCGTCTAGACAAAGCATCAGCATTATTGTGTGACTTGCCTTTTCGATGTTCAGTGACAAAGTCAAATTCTTGCAGCTGCTCTATCCACCTTGCTACTTGTCCTTCTGGGTCTTTGAACTGGAGGAGCCACTGTAAGGCAGCGTGATCGGTACGAAGTGTAAACTGCCTCCCAATCAAATATTTCTTGAAGTGTTGTAAGGTCTTAACAACGGCTAGAAGTTCTCGGCGGGTAACACAGTAATTTCTTTCTGGCTTGGAAAGGCATTTGCTGAAATATGCAATCACGACCTGCCTATCTCCTTGTGTTTGAGAGAGAACTCCTCCAACACCAACATTGCTGGCATCCGTGTCTACCAAAAATCGACCTTCCCGACTAGGGTAACCTAATACAGGAGCCTCACACAAGTGAATTTTCAGTAGCGCAAATGCCTGTTCGCAGTCAGAGTTCCATTCAAATTGACACTTTTCCTCTGTTAAACGATGCAACGGCTTCGCTAACTCGGAGAAGTTCTTCACAAACCGACGGTAATATGCACACAGACCCAAGAAAGAGCGTACCTCAGTTTTATTACGAGGCGTAGGCCACTTCGACACGGCTTTTATTTTCTCAGGGTCTGTTCGAATTCCTTGCGCCGAAATAATGTGCCCCAAGTATCCAACCTCTTTCTGGAATAGTGTACACTTACTAGGACTGAGTTTTAAATTCGCTTCACGCAGTTTCTGAAAGACTTTCTCCAAATTGCGTAGGTGCTCTGCGAAGTTTCGTCCCATAATGATGATGTCATCTAAATAGACCAGGCATGCATCACCAAGCAACCCCACCAAGATGCGCTCCATTAGGCGCTCGAATGTAGCTGGAGCATTGCACAGTCCAAAAGGCATGACATTGAATTGCCAGGGACCGTTCCCAGGACCAGTGGTGAAAGCGGTCTTTTCTTTATCCTGCTGACAGATTTCCACCTGCCAGTATCCACTTTTGAGGTCAACTGTGGAGAACCATTTCATACCACTTAGCAAGTCCAAAATGTCATCTATACGTGGCAGGGGATAACTGTCCTTTTTCGTGGCATCATTCAACATCCTGTAGTCAACGCAAAACCTTGTACTGCCATCCTTTTTCTTGACTAGGACAACTGGAGATGACCAAGGGCTGGTAGACGCTTCGATAATCCGATTTTTCTCCATATCTCTTAACATTTCCGACACTTCCTGTTCTCTTGCAAAGGGGATACGACGTGGTCTCTGTCTTTTTCGGCTGTGTATTGCCCGTATCTATATTGTGTTTGACGAGCCCGGTCCTTCCCACGTCACTGTCGGTCTTAGAGGAGATGTCATGGAAGTTATGCAACAGTTGCTTAACTTTGTGACTTTCGAACTTGTTTAAATTGCCCTTACAATTTTCGAGTAGTGTCGATACATGTTCCTGCCACTTCTTATCACGTTCCTTTTCGGGCGCCTCTGTTTTTCGCAATGATGCTACATGGTCGCACACACCCACGATGCAATTCTTTTCAAGAATTATTTTCTTGTTACTAACGTTGATAATGCGTACTTTTGGTTTATCGGAAATCATCATCAGTGTCCTTGCTGTTATCCAGTCTGGGTGATCTCCAGAATCTTCTATTAAAATGCAACGTTTACGGCATCCTATTGGTGATAATCTAATATCTACTAAGGTTTCTGATCTTGGTGGTAATACCGTTCTCCTTAAACAGTACACTGACCCCTGTTTTCCACCTTGAAGAAATACTTCTTGTTCTGGAAAACTCAATACTCCTTTTGTTACATTAAGGACGCACTGCTGTTTCTTCAAAAAGTCCAGTCCTATTATGCAATCATCTGTAATATTCGCTACTAAAACAGGGTGCGTGAATGTCTTATCACCCATTTTCAAAGTCACATTCGTTTCACCAAGGACGAGTACTGGTTGGCCAGTGGCGGTTTGTAATCGGCATTGTGATGATCCTCTTTTCCATACTATGGTCCGAGGAAATAGCTCCGGTCGTGCAATGGTTCTTGATGCACCAGTATCCAATGTGAAACTGCAGGATTTACCATTCAGTTCTCCTTCTATAATGAGACTGTTTCCATCACCCACTTGTGATACTGTTATAATGGGGGCTACATGTCGACCAGCCAGTACTCGCCCCATAGCCCTGGCTGTTCCTAGTTTAAACCCTCGGCTTCCACCTGTGTCCCAGAAGTGCTTCTTCCCTTAGCCTTCCTGGGACAATTGATCCGAATATGCCCTTTTTCACCGCACTCATAGCATGTTGGCCCTTGACGGGGTTTCATTTGTGCGGTTACCTCACGAATACGGTGGTGTGGTCGGCCGTCTTGGCGTACTGCTTCCACCTCCAGAGCGTGTGTCAAGGCTGCCTTCAGAGTCTGATGGTGCCCCAGACGAACCGCAGCCCTGACTTCCGCATCTCGAATTCCATCAGTAAAAGCATGCACCGTAGTAGCATCAATTACTCCCGGCGTTGAAGCATACGCCCGCCGGACAATACGTTCTATTTCCGATGCCCATTGTTGCAAACCCTCACTGCTTTTCTGTGTGCGGTCGCGGAGTTGAGCCCTGTAGACATGTTCCAGGTGTTTCTCTCCATATCTAGACTCCAACGCTTCTAACAGACAGGCTAGGGTATTGCAGTCGCCGGAAATATTTTCGAGGATTTGGACCGCCTCACCACGCAGAGCAAGCGTAAGAGCGGTTACAGCTTGATCGTCGTCCCAATTGTTGCCTTTTGCGACCTTTTCAAACTGTAGACGGAAGGCCACCCATGACGTTGTTCCGTTAAAATGAGGTACCTTGAAAGTCGGCAAAGCACTGGGTACGGGTACCACGCCTTTAATAACTCCTTTTTGTACTCTGTCTATTTCTTTTCCAAACTCCATGATTGTATTGTCTAGTTTCTCTATACGAGCTTCTTGCTGGTCCATGCGGGCATCTTGTTGTGCTGTTTTTATTTTAAGCTCGTTGACCTCTTCTTTGGTTTTTTCCCACTTTCCGTTTAGTTCCAATACTAGTTGCTGGGATTTTGCCTGGGATTCTGCTACATTTTTAATTTGTGCCTGGGTTTCTGCCTGGGATTGTTTTATTTGAGCCTGGGTTTCTGCCTGGGATCTGTCTATTTTTGCCTGGGATTTTGCTTGAGATTCTGCAACACTTTTGATTTGTGCCTGGATTTCTGCCTGGGATTTTGCCTGGGATTCTGCCATACCTTTTATTTGCATCGTTAATTGAGCCAGCAACGCCGATAAATCGCATCCACTGCTTCCGGGAATAGTGGTGGTAGTAGGCGCACTTATAGGTGTTGCGACGGCCGCTTCTGTTTCGGGTGCAGGGCCACTAAGCAATTCTTCCTCTTGACGCGCCAAATCCATCGCTGCTTGTCGTCGCGTGCGAACCCTTTCGTCTTCCCTTGGCGTGACCGGCATGCCGCTTCTGACACCAATTGTTACGGGCTAGGGGTACTAAAATGCCGGTTATGGGTTACGAAGTTTATTGGCAACGAAGGTACAGTCGATTGTAGGCAATGACAAGTAGAATGTCGCTGACGTTGCACCGAAGTCTTCCCTTATGTCCACGAAGTCCGTGTTGTAAACACACAATAGCAGTACGGATGTTACTCCACGTAGTACTCACAGTTCTCGTTACAGTTGTCGCAGTAGGTATTCTCAAAGATCGCCTCTTAACTGTCGCTGTTTTCGTATCGCTAGTCGAGTGTAGACTGACTGTGCGCACTTCGTGGACCTCTCTGCGACCCCGAGTTGGGGGCGCGAGGAGACGGTTTGGGGGCTCCTTAATGGCCCCGTGACCGTGGGGTCGGTCTCTCGGCCTCCAAAAATGGAGACCCGTCCTTGGGTTGCACCCTAGGGGTGCTGTTCCTCGTTCTTCGCACACCTAAGTCGACGCCGCGAGGGTGTGCCTTCCCTCCGGCGGTGGACGGTGTGCTTTGCTGTGTGTGACTGTAGGAGCGCCCGAAGTGTTTCACGACGCCCGTGCGATCAGACCCCTACCAGGTTGGATCACGGGTTGCCCCCGTGAAGGCCCAGCAAGAGTCGATCAGCGACCGGACGTCGGCTTTTGTTGGCGCTCCGCTACAGTGGGCGATTACCCCGACCCCCTAACAGCACAACCAGCTATGTACAGTAGGCTGCGAGGGTACGGGGGGAAGTGTGTGTTACGAGCGGTTTGTAGGTGTGTGTTCCCCGCTCGTGTGGTATTCTGAGTGTGTGCCTGCCTGTGCAGTAGTGCATGTGTGTTCGTCGCGCGCATAGCGCCTGTATAAATACAGTCCGCAAATGTGCACGGCGGTGTCGTGTTGCGAATGTATAGTGTCTATTTTTGTCTGAGTAGGTCACGTGTATTTGTGTATGTGACCTACCCGGGTGTCAAATCCGGTGGCGCGACGTCTGCTATGAGGTCGCGCGGGAATCTCCTCTTATCGGGAGGCCTCGCGTGCCAGGGCGCAATTTCTTTGATGTGGTGGAGCTCGGAGGTGCTGGCACGCGAGAACATCCCCTTCGCCAGGCGGACGACGAAGTCATCGATGCTCTCGACACGCAGGTCCCTGCTAATTACTGAGTTCCTCACGTACCGGGGAGCTTTGACGATTTGACGCAGCGTGATGTTCTGCTGCGTCCGGAGCTTCTTCCTGTGCGTCTCGGCCGTGAGGGCGAGCCAAGCCGGGGCAGCGTAAGTTAGCTGCGGCCGTACGTATGTCTTGTAGATCCCCAGCTTGACTCGCGTGGAGAGGCGTGACGAGAATACCGGGCGCAAAAGGTTTCTGCTTACCTTTACCCGCGCGACGGTGTCGCAGACGTGCGGGCCCATGGTGAGCCGACTGTCGAGTGTGACCCCCAAGTACTTGGCGGTCCTGGTCCACCCGACCTCGGTCCCCATGAGCTGAAGGTTCGGTGGATGACGTTGGCTTCGTGCCGTGACGATTATAGCCTGCGTCTTACCTGCGTTAACTGACAGTCTCCACTTGCTGAGCCAGTCGGGAAGGTCGTCTAGTGCGCGCTGCATTTTAATGGCCGCGTGGTCGGCCGACAGCGACGTGGTTATATACGCGGCGTCATCAGCGTACAGTGCAAGCGTCGCAGAGTGCGTGGCGGGAATGTCGTCGGTGTATACGGCGTATAACGCAGGCGAGACGCAGCTCCCCTGTGGCACCCCCGCTCTAATGGGGCGTGTGCTGGACGACTTGTCCTCCACCGAAACCTTAAAAGTCCTGTCCTGGAGGAATGAGGAGACCACCTGTATCAAGCGACGGGGCGTGGTGGTCATGGTCAGTTTGTAGATGAGACCGGCGTGCCAGACCTGGTCGAATGCCTTTTCCATGTCGAGGAATACTGCCGCGGCGTACTCCCTCTTGTTTACAGCCGCTGTGAGTATGTGCAGTACCCTCGACAGCTGGAGCGTCGTACTATGTTCGGCCCGGAAGCCAAATAGTTCCTGGCGCGGCGTAATGTGTGGAGTTAGATGACGCAGCAGTAGCGCCTCGAACACCTTGGAGGTGGTGGGGAGGAGCGTGATAGGCCGGTAGCTTTCCGGCTTCAGTACGTTCTTCCCGGGCTTGGGTAGCATAATGACCTTCCCTTGCTTCCAGCAGGTGGGGGAGGTACCGGTGCGGAGTATGCCATTATATAGACGTGCTAACGCCGCCACCGATTTCGGTGGCAGGTGTCTGAGGGCGGTGTTAGTTATCCCGTCCGCACCGGGTGCTTTCTTTGGTTTGGTGCGCCTTATTGCCCCCAGTACTTGGCCCGGGGAGAAAAAGAGTGGGTCTTCCTCTGGGGCCACCGGCGTCTTGAAGTACTCTCCAAGGTGCTTCTCAACTGCTGCGACATGGTCCAGGGCGTCCGTTGGGTTTGGCGTGAATTGACGCTCCAGGTGTTCGGCGAATATTTCGGCCCGGTCGGCCGCCAAGTAGCGCAGCGCCCCGTCGCTGTTGCGCAGTGGGCGCACTGGGGCTGGGGTGTTCTTGAGGCGTCGGCATAGCCGGTGTACCGACGCCCAATCGCTGTCTGCTGAGTCAATGATGTTCTCCCAGCTCTCCGATTCATGCGCCCGTAACTCGGCCTTCACCTTGTCCGTGATACGGTTGAGCTGGTTTTTGATGGTAGGACATCTTGTATGTTGCCACCGCTTGCGCAGACGCCTCTTGTCGGCGATCAGGTCTGCGATGTGTGCGGGGAGTTTGTGGTAGCGCCCCTGCGTGGCCGTAGTGGTGCATGTCGCCGCTTGCAAGGCGTTCTGGATGCAAGCGGTGAGTCCCTCAGCCAACCCGTTCACGTCCATGGCGCTGGTGGTGGGCCGAGTGGGTGTGGTGGCCTCCAAGATCTTCCGGAATTTAGTCCAATCCGTATGTCGACGTGGCGCCGGATGGGCAACTCTGGTGGTGTGGTCAGATAGCCGGACGAGCACCGGCTGGCGGTCGGATCGCAGCTCGTCGTCCAGCACCTCCTGCGCTATCTGACAGGTGAGGCCTTTGTGTACGACGATGTCTAGTACGTCGGGTGAATGCGCTGGGTTTTCCGGGTAATGGGTCGGTACCTCCGGTCCCGACACGTCGTACCCCCTGGCCTCCGCGTCGACGAAGAGTCGTCGGCCTCCGGGGTTGATGGAACCGCTGTTCCATGCCGGATGTTTACAATTGAGGTCGCCGGCGATGATGGTGGGGTGCGGTGTTTCTAGCAGCGTGTGTATGTCGCTGGTGTTGAGTTGCTTCTTCGGTTGTTTGTAAGCTGCGTACATACACACGTGCCTGCCGGCGACATGCAGCTGCACTCCTAGTGCAGAGATGCTGCTGAGCGTTGGGGGCGGTAGCTCCTGGTGGACGACTCTTCGTTTCACCAGCACCACCAGTCCTTGGGAGTGACGGCTATTGGTATTGTTGGGTTGCCCATCCTTCTTGTACACGTGGTATCCTGGGAACTTAACCGTGTCCGCTGGTCCCAGGAGTGTCTCGCTGATGAGCGCCACGTCGATATCTTGCTCCTGTAATAGAGGACGGAGGAATACGACCTTCTCCCTGAGGCCGCGGGCATTCCAATGTAGTATCCTCACCGGCTTAGACATTTCTATTTAACATAATAAGTTCTGTTATGTTATGTGTGAGAACAACTGGCACCGGGTCCTGACCCCTGCTGAGCGCTAGCAGGATGTCCTGCAGGACCCGAAGAGCGGCCTCTATTATTGTGGGCCCGGGGTTGCCTACCCCGGGTGCGCCCGCCGACAAGGAGTGTGTTTGTTGTGGTTCTTGTTGTTTGGGTGGTTGCATTTGACTACGCCTCTCCTGAGCCGAGCTGCTCGATGCCGGGCCGCGGACTGCCCGACTCACATGCGTTTGCGTGCCGCTGGTCGGCGGGCGGGAGAGGTCGAGTTTCGGCGGCTTGGTCGCTGCCCCTGTCTGTGGAACATAATCCGTTCTAGCAACAGGGACGGCAGAGGTATCGACCACGTTAGTCGTGTTGCGTGGGGCGTTGTTAGCCTGTTCCTTACCGTTGTCTCCGGCTTTGTTTCCACGCTTGCCGCCGCGTCCTTTCTTCCTCCATCCTGAGGAGGTGGTGGCCGTGTTGCGCGCAGGTGGTTCGTTTGCGGCCGCCATCAGAGACGCCGATTGGGTCTCTCCTATCGGGGTCGGCTGTAATGGCCTCTCGTTGGCCATATTCGACCTGCGCGTGTTGCCGGTGATGGCGACCGTGCCCGCTCGCTTGTTGCGCACCTCCTTGCCCATTACGGGGCACCTTGTGTGGTTTGCGGGGTGCGCGCCCCCGCAGTTTATGCAGGTGGCGGGTTCCTCTCTCGGCCGCGGGCACTCTCTGGCCACGTGACCCCCGCCGCACCTGACGCAAGCGAGCGGTCTGTGGCACTGTTCGGAGGAGTGCCTGAATTGCTGGCATCTATGACATTGTGCAGGCCCCCTCCTGCCATGCCACGCCTCAATCTTTACGCCGGGCATGCAGAGGATCTCCCTAACCTCATAGATGCCCGGCAGTAAATTTGGTGTCTTTTTGATGACGGCGTGGAAGATGCAGCCGGGTCGCCCTTGCCGCGCCTTTATGACTCGAACGTATTCCGGCTGGAACCCCTGCGCGCGAAGGTCCTCCTCTATGTCCTCCGGCGCCGTGTCCGCAGGCAGCCCCCTTATGGCCACCTTATGGCTCCTCTCCGCTGGCAGTGAGTAAGAGAACCAAGGGATGTTCTCCTCTTTTTCGAGTACCGTCAGGTATCTCTGTATCAGACGGTACTCGGAGTCTGATTTCGGGGTAAATTTAACCCCCTCGCCATATGGTCTGGCGTTGAGTGCTCGGCCCAGCTTCTCCTTTAGGGCGCGGAAGTGATGCGCCCACTGTGGTAGTTTCTCGACTACCAGTGGAGGGTAGCGCTGTTTTTTTTCTGTAGGAGTTTTGTGGTCGGTAGGTGTTTTTTCCCCGTCTACCGACGAAATATTTATTTCCTCCGTTCGGCCAGGAGGGGCCGAGGGAGGGGGGGCTGCGGCGCCTATCGGTCTTGTAGGGACGTAGGGTCCGCGCGTCACCTCCGCGAAAGAGTGCAGTGACTCACCTGTGCATTGCCTCTTTGCTTCTTCCTCCTGTTCGTCCGGGCTACGCTGTCTGCGTTGAGCGGCGCGGGCGGGGAGGGTGGTCTTAGATGGTAAATACACTGGGCCACTTACCTTGCGAGTTCCGGTTGTGGCCAGGTTTGGCAGGGACGCGCTGGTTCCTCGGTG